>JADRCC010163250.1:0-23138 GCA_019843855.1 Hylomyscus alleni
TTTTTTTTTTTAGTTTTTCGAGACAGGGTTTCTCTGTGTAGTTCTGGCTGTCCTGGAACTCACTCTGTAGATCAGGCTGGCCCCGAACTCAGAAATCCACCTGCCTCTGCCTCCCAAGTGCTGGGATTAAAGGCGTGTGCCACCACTGCCCCTATTAACAATTTTTAAAAAATGTTTCCCCACTGAGGAAATGGAGAAAATTCTATGTAAACACAGCTGTTCCTTGGTATCCGTAAGGGATCAGTTCTAGATCTCTCAGAATACCCAGATATAACATCTGAGGATGTAGCAGTCTCTTTCATGATGTAGTGTGCTGTGGTGTTTGAGCATAAGTCATCTTGGGCTGACTTATGGTACACTGAAGTACACTGGAGAGACTATGTCAACTAGCTGCTACTTTGTACTCCTGAGGGATAATGGCAAGAAAAAGTGTACATGGTCAGTACAGATTTTACCTAATTATTTCAATCCATGGAGGGCCACATCTGCAGGTACAGAACCCATACATGTAAAGGGTCAATTGCAAGGCATTACTGTTAGCATTTTAATGTAACTTAAATTACGAAGTCCCTTGGATTGAAGTCTTCTCTTCTACCAGGCAGGGTGGCACACCCTCACCATCTTGGTTAACATGAGTGCTTTCCAGTGATCTACACTAGGAATCATTCTTCCTGATCCACATACACTCAGGTACCGGATTCCATCAGTGTGCATTATCTTCTGCCAGGTACAACTGAAGTGAGGCAAGTGATGCAGGCCTATAACTAAGGGGGTGGAGCTGACTAGAGGGATGAGAACAGACAACTGAAGGTCGGCCCCAGGATCCATCCAAGCACTCTACATTTAAACAAGACCCCTTTGGAGGCTCCAGATTTGGTGAGTGGGCTCACTGATGTTTGCACAGGCTTTTTAAAGTCCTGTCCTTGATGCTCAGGACAAGCAGTGGCAAGATTTTACTCTCCTTTACGTCTTAGGCCTTCTCCCTGCCCATTAAATGCCCATCACCCAGATGGGTCACTTGTTTGCACTGCCTCAGGGCCTAGGGCAGAGGTGTGGTGGTGGTGGTAGGGTGGGATGGTAGTGCTCAGAGTTGTGATTCTCTACCTACTGTGTCTACAGTTGTTTTGGTAAGAATTTAACACTCATTAAAAGAAGGGAAACATTTCCTTTTAACAAATTGTTATTCTGAATAAACTATCACTGAAAAAAGGAAGCAGCAATTATGTGCAATCCTGCCTACCAAGAAACCATTGACTTTTTGTTTCTTCTGGAGCCTAATTGCTAAAAAATTACCACTCTTCTTTGTGTTGTTGTTGTTTTTTTTCTGTGTAAGATTTTTCTGTGCAACCTGGCTGTCCTAGTACTCCATTTGTAGACCAGGCTGGCCTTGAACTCCCTGAGATCCTCCTGCCTCTGCCTCTTGAGTGCTAGGATTAAAGGTGTGTACCACCACTGCCTAGCAAGAATTACCTTTCATAAGAGAGCCACTAGAAAGCCAAAACTGGAACACCTCTCCACATCACCATGCCTACCGGGAACTTTTAGAAGTAAAAGTTGATGCTAAGATTGGATACAGAATGAAGTATTCAGTTTTCTCTTCAAAAATAGTACAATGTGTGCATTTTGTGTATGTGTAATTGCTTTGCAAAGTAGCAATATGCCTGCTTCCCACAAGGAAGATGGCATCAAAAGAAATAAAAATTATCCACAGAGCAATTAACTAAATGGGGAGAACTGGATCCTATGTCCTGCACCATCTACCATGAGGTCAGGCTACCTGAGCATGACAGTTTTAGAGCCTCTAACGAGCCTTCCAAATTTAAAAAACTTAAATTTAAATTTAAATTAAAATTTAAAAAATTGTGGCCTTAAACAGACAGGTGTATTTTCAACCTGTGAAATTGGTAGTCTCTTGGTCAGCAAAGTAGAGAGCTTGCTTAGGGAGAGAATCGGAGCAATACCGAGCCACAGGATCCAGCCAATCAGGACAAAGCAGGTCCTGCCATGTGGGCACCAAGTACCCTCCTTCACATTGGATATTAGTTTTTGAAACAGGATTTCATATAGTCTGGGATGGCTCTGAATGTATTATGTACCCAAGAGACTTAAACTCCTGATCCTCCTGCCTATACCCTCTAAGCGAGTATTATAGGCATGAACCACAATACCCAGCTCCTCTCTTTTAATTATAAAAACAGTGGAGGCTTGTTATAAATGTTTTAAATAGCACAGAAGAGAACAAAGTCAAAATGTACTGCAAATTCTTACCGGAGGCTTGACAGAAGCTAAACCCTGAAGGTGCTGCTGTAGAGGTAGTGGCTGAGGTGCCACCAAACACAGAGCCTCCCTGCCCAAAGCTAGGGCTCTGACCAAAAGCAGGAGGGTTGTTTTGGCCAAACAGTGTTCCTCCTGTATTGGTGGAAGCCTGTCCAAATGAGAAGGAACTGGGACTGCTGGTACTCGAGGTGGCTCCGAAGACATTTGCACTGGTGGATGCTGGGGTAGAAGAGACAGACTGGCCGAAAGCAGGCACGGAGCTGAACCCGGGCTGGCTGAAGGAGAAGCCACTCGCAGGGCTACTTGTTGCTTGCCCAAAGGCTGGAGACTGCCCAAATGCTGTTTGTCCGAACACTCCAGGAGCTGAAGCACCAAATGCAGGGCTGCCAAATCCTGAACTGCTGGCCTGTGGTGTAGTGGTGGCTGTGCTGCTTATGCTGGCTGCCACTTGCCCAAACACGGGGGTGGCAGAGGGCGCAGTGGCTGTGTTACTGGAGAGTTGGCTGAACGCTGAGCTAGAACTGGCAGCAGGTGGCTGTGTGAAGACCGAGGAGCCAGAAGTGGCAGTCCCAAATGCAGATGTCTCTGTGGCAGAAGTTGGGGTACTGCTGGAGACAGTGCTGGAGGTGCTAGGGGTACTGGATGCTTCGTTGGCTGCTGAGCTTGCTCCTGGGAGAACAGTTGCTACCACAGCAGTCTGTCCAGGCCCTGCAAAGGTGGTAGGAGACACTGCCTCTGTCTTGCTCTCAGGGCCCCCTGGGGCTACTGGAGTGGACTCTGTGGATGCCACAAGGCTCGCAGAAGATGCTGGTCTGCTGAGGCTGCTGTCTGTGCTCTGCACAAGAATAGGTTCTTTTTTGACAGGGTCAGAAGTTTGCAGAGATGCCTGGGGAGGCTGGGTTGACTGTGGCTGTACTGGAAGTGAGGGTGCTGTTGCTGGAACTTCACTGTGGTCTGACTTGTCAGGCACAGCTGGTGGTGTGGCCTCCTCTGTGCTCTTACCAGAGGATATGGACAGGGAAGAGGCTGATGTTGAACTCAGGAGGCCACCAAATGACAAAGTAGGGAAAGATGCTGGAAGGGAAGGGGCAACTGAGGTCGATGTTGGGGTAGCTGATGATGCTGTACTACTAGTCTGCTGGTTTCCAAATGAGAAACTAGCTTTGCTACTAGCCAAAGAGGCCCCACCGAAACTGATTAGCCCGGAAGGTCCAGCACTGGGAAGAGGCACACTGCCAAAGACAGTTGCCGAGGAGCTGCTAGTGCTTGCATTCAGAGCTGAGACGGGGGCTGCTGGGGCAGGGCTCGAAGAGGAGCTCCCAGTGGGCTCCACTGGCTTCCCTAACACTGAAGGACTAGGGAAGCTAACCCCTGAGGCCTTGGCTGGCTGGGCTCCGGCCTTACTAGTTGCTTTTGGAGGCTCCTCAGCTTGGCCAACACGCAGTCCTGAGAAGCTCCCCAGCGTCTCTCCAGCAAGAGAACTTGGGAACAGAAGCTCTCCTAACTTGGATGGTGGAGTTTCCAATTTGCTAGAGGCAGTGGACACAGTAGTTTCAGGAGCTGCAGGTTTGCTGCTGGACGGAGCAGAGCCGTCCAGAGAGGCAGTTGTTACAGAAGTACTGGGTGCTGATACGGATCCTGTGGTGGGGGAGTTTCCAGGAATGGTCTCGCAAAAAGGTTTGCCTCCCCCGCCAAATGAGAACGCTTCAAGCTGGTTTGACTCTTTAGTGGGGGGTGCTGCCCCTAGCAAGGAAAAGAAACCAGGAAAAAGAGTTGGATTTAGCAAAATAGAATTCATCCCATTTCTACTGATTGCCCTTCTAAGGCAACCTTTCTCTTCAGTCATGGGAGACATATGGTTCTAATGGCAGGGTTCTCTGGAAAGGGAGGAATGAGTGCTTGCTCTGCACGGGAACATTAGCCCTGCACCAGAGTTAGCTCTCAAGTGGAAAAGGAATGAAGATTCTGTTTATGATCACTATATCACAACAAACACATGACATCTAGGATACATGAAATGGACACAGTACCCTGGGTAATGGCTCCCTCTCACTCTGGGCATCAGCTGTGTATGGGTAATCCTCATAGCCCAGTTGGACTCAGACTGCAAGCTCCTCACTGTTGAAGGTCAAAGTGTCAACCCAAAGATGCTAATTTTTACTCCAATTAAGCTGTTCACGAGGGTCCTGCTGAGTACGGGCATTATGTTATTGGTGGTGTCATTTATGGCTTTTAGGTTGCTATCCATTATTTGTACTGACTCAGAGCCGATGTAGGATTACTACTGCATCTTATCCTGATTTTTACTTCTTTAAAGACTTGCTTCTCAAAGTAAAGGTGATACCATGTCTCATAATAAAATTTTGAAAAAAGATTTGTTAAATACAAAGCATTAGGTTCTATTCCCAGCACACACAAAGAAAAGGTTTGTTGATTAAAAAATTAAAGATGACTGATGTCTTATTTATCACATGCATAGTCCAAAAATACACTAAAGAGCAGACAGACTATAAAGCATGGCAAAGCCACAGGAGAGAACTGTGAGCCACTAGCATGACTCCCTGACCCTGAACAGGGTCTTGTCTATGCCTAGCATAGACATGTGTTCCAGAGCTGCACTCTGTCTTCCAGGCCCTTTCTATTTTTTATTTAGAGGAAGTTCAGTGCTAAGTTGCCCAAGCTGGCCTTGACCAACTCTTTAGCCTAGACAGGCTTTAAATTTGAGAGTTTCCTATCTCAGCTTCTATGTAGCTGAGATTCTAAGCCTGTGTCAGCAGGCCCAGGAAAGGTGACAGAATACATGAGGTTATGTGAGAACTTGATAAAGACAAAACTATGCAAAGGAAATGCAACAGAACTGCAGGGGCTGCTATAAGTGATTGAAACTCCATCATACAGTTTATATCTCATAATTTCCTAATAAAAACATGTCACGGTAAAGGCTTCCTTTTGAATAAAATAAAAATGTATTTCATTACTTAGAGAACTTGGAGGAAGGTGACGAAACTGTTCTCTTTTGGGTGGGCCTGGATTCCTAGCATAGGTCTGTGTACCAGTTAGGACCAGGTTTGATCTTTTACTTCTATGGTACTATGCCCACCTCTTCTTGGGATCAAGTCTGCATGTTAACATTAGAAGGTTACAGCAAATAAGACTTTGAGAAGCGCGTCTTTTCCCTCTGTATAGTTATGTAAACAAATCTCCAGGCTGGAGAGATGGCTCAGCGGGTAAGAGCAATGACTGCTCTTCTGAAGGTCCTGAGTTCGGTTCCCAGCAACCATATGGTGGCTCACAACCGTAATGAGATCTGGCGCCCTCTTCTGGTGCATCTGAAGACAGCTACAGTGAATTATGCTTACGCCTGAGCGAGCAGGGCCAGAGCGAGCTGGCCAGCAGAGGTCCCGAGTTCAATTCCCAATAGCCACACACATGATAGCTCACGGCCATCTGTACAGCTACAGTGTACTCATATACATAAAAATAAATAAAACAAATCCTTAAAAAACAAAACAAAACAGAGCTCCTTCACAGCAGGTTCTTTAAAACAAAATTATTGCATTAAAATATTTGCGTGCATGTTTGCATTGTCACAGAGAATGTGACAGGCAGAGGGCAACTTTCGGGGTCAGGTTTCTCCTACAATGTGGGTCCCAGGAATGACACTGAGATGCTTGGTCTGGCCCAGGTGCTGAGCCTCCTCAGCAGCCCCACATCAAGTTCTGGGTTAAACACTCTGCTATTGCCCTGCTACTATCAACTCAAGCCAGGGTGTCTGCGTGCAGGAAGGTACCCTGCCACGGAGTCATTTTTAGCCCTTCAACATGTCTCTGATATACATTATCACTACCAACCTGACTGTACCAGCTGAAAAAGAGCCACCCTACAATGAAAGTACACATTCACGTACAGTGTTTCTCCCATGAGGGGAACACAAGAGAACACTATGCAACACAAGGACTGTACCTGGCGTGGCAGTGAAACTAGAAGATGGGTTTGGTGTGATTGTCCCAAAAGTAAAGGTCCTGAGGAGTGGAAAAAGAAGTTAAAATGGAGCAAACAACACAGCATCGGCTTTAAAATAGTCATCCTTATAATTCATTCATACAATATGCCTTTGAAGAATTTACAACTAGTGATGAGCAACAGTAGAGTTAAAGTACGGATCTCAGAGGTGTCCAGCGCCTCCAAGCAGGGAACAGGATTTGAAGAGGAGACAGGAAGGAGCAGCAGCAGGAAGGCTTTGGTTGGATGGCTGCGTTTCCACAGGAGGTCTGGGAAGAGACTTATTTTTTAAAAAAGTAAAGTAGAGCCTTTAATCCCAGCACTTGGGAGGCAGAGGCAGGTGGATTTCTGAGTTCGAGGGCAGCCTGGTCTACAAAGAGTTCCAGGACAGCCAGGGCTACACAGAGAAACCCTGTCTCGAAAAAAAAAAAAAACCAAAAAAACAAAAAAAAAGTACAGGATTTCTGAGTTCGAGGCCAGCCTGGTCTACAGAGTGAGTAACAGGACAGCCAGGGCTACACAGAGAAACCCTGTCTCAAAAAAAAACCAAAAAAACCCCACAAAACAAAAAACAAAAGTAAAGTACAGCAACACTTGCCTAGTGAGTGGAAGGAAAGGCTGGCAAGGAAGCAGAAAGGAGACTCTCTGGGCCTCAAGTCCAGGAGTATGTCAAGAGAATTCCTGTGCAGAGAATACAGCAGCAGTTCAAAGCAACATACTGCAAACAGTAGCAGGAATGCAGATTTCCCACTAAATAACGCAAACACATGGGGAACCAAGCCTATCCAATACAGTAAATAATGCCAGGATTCAGTGATACACGCATACTTTTAATCTCAGCACTTAGGAGGCAGAGGCAGGCAGATTTCTCCATTTGAAGCCAGCCTGGTCTACAGAGTGAGTTCCATGATAGCCAGGGCTATACAGAAACCATGTTTCGAAAAACCAAAAAGAAAAAGAAAATAAACAGAGAAAGAGAGACACAGACAGACAGACAGGAAGTACAGGAAGAAGAGAGTTAGACCAGGTGCAATAGAGCTGAGAGGGAGAGCAGAGTAGCAGAGAGGGAGGAGGCAGTGTTACCGGGAAAGCTTTACAGAGACATATGGAAGAGAGAACAAGCCAGAGAATAAGGAACCAGAAGATTAGAAAAGATTGCTAGAGTTAGTTTGATGCCAAGCTGAGGAATTCAGAGGCTGAGAGAAAAAGCCAGATTGAATCAGTCAGCTAGGGGAGGAGTTTGAGCCAGAAGAACTGAGCTAAATAAGCCAGAAGAGTTCAGAAACAGGTAGAAAGGGCGAGCTTATTCAGCAGCAAGTCTCAGAGGTAGAAAACATTCTAGGTCTAGATTCGACTGTATGAAGGCGAGAAGCATCCAGGACTAGGCCTAGGTTAGCATGGGGAGGCAGAGCCTCAGAGGCAACAGTTAGTATAGGAGAATAAAAGATACACTTTCAATTCAGGTTTTGTCATTTATTGTTGCTATCCTCAAATGGACAAAAACCTCCTAAGGATATGCTACATATATTTTTTACCACACTAAAAGGCAAAAATCTTTGTCTTTATTGGCTGGCCTCAACCTTGGCAAAGAAATTTTATCAAATATATTGGCCATTGGCTCTCTGACCCAAATCTTTGCAGCTTTCTTTACAAATTGGAAGAGCACTATCATTTTAGAGACATGAAGATTAATTATTATATTTGTAAAGGACACAGTAATCCTTGCTTTGACCTACTCTTCTTTAAACTTTGCTTCAGCTATCCCTGGGAGGTACAGACCAATGACTTACAACAATGGAAAGCATGCACAGCTCCTCCTACTTAACTCAGCGCCTCTTCTCACTTTATACTGAAAGATGTGCAGAAGCACAGCACTTGGAAGAACTTGGAAGCACTTGGGATGTGGTTAGTGGAGCCCAAGTACAGAAGCAGACAGTGAAAGAAGCACTAGGAGCTTCTCTAACACAGGCAACAAGTGTGCTGGAAGGTGTGGATGGCAGTCACACTCTGTTTCTGGCAAGCTAGGAAGGGTCAGCAACTTGCCTGGCTTTTACCCGAAAAATGGGCACTCTCAGTCCTTAATGAGGAATGTATGAGGTTTAAAAGTCTTTTCATTTTGTCAACTTGATTCCCAAGTCCACACCCATGGCTGTCACTGTTTTTTGAAAACAGATCCCCATTGCTGGTGGGTTATCCTACAATCCCAGCACTTAGGAAATAGAGGTAGGAGGTTCAAGAGTTTAAGAGCATCCTTGGCCACATAGCAAATTTGAGGCCAGCCTCAGCTAAATGAGTCTATCTTGAGCCCCCCAACCCCTATTAACTCTTTACAAATCAAAATTTAGAATGGTTACTGTCTTTCACTGCATTTTCTGTACAGATCAAGAGACCCAATCCAGTGTAGTCTGATCATTCTAGAGTCATGCTGACTAATCACTCAACAGTGTCAGAATGAAAACACCTGGTGTGCTACACCTGATGACCAACAGAAGGGAACAACCATTCCCTGACAGAAGAAAGGAGGCCTAGGCTTAAAAACAGTAAATACAATAACCCTGAACCACGAAGGAAAAACAGTTAAAACATTCAACTATTGCCACTGTCTGCAGATGTACTGGCACATATGTGAGAGCTCAGGGCTTTCATGGATCTGGTTGATAGTGGCTTAGCACAAAACAAGTTCACTCACTGACCCTGGAGAGGCGAATGAGAAAGGCTTGTTGAGCTGTCCTGAAGCAGATGGAGTTGAGGTCACAGCAGACTCTGTCTTGGCCGTCCCTGGACCTGAAATGGACAAAATAAGGACATTCCAAAAGTCAGGAGTGCTGTTCTGGTCTGTAATTCCCTACAGGTCAGACTGTGTGCTGTTGTTCAGAGCCATGGCTCCAGTTTTTGGAACCACCAGTGTATCCTGTGACAAGCCTCAAGCCAAGGGAGGCTGGAGTGTCACCTTCTTGTGCTCAAGGTCTCTTAGTCTTGTTTGGTTCTGCCAAGGCATAACACACTCTCCTTTCCAGAAAAGTCAGCAAATTAATCTTGGTGCAGCCTAACTCCAGAGCTGAGGATATGGTCCTCTACACTGACTGACTGGCAAATGCTTTTCATTTACATAGGGAGAAAACCCCAAGATAAGCAAGCTGATACAGCGAGTATTTCTAAGCAATTGCCTCAGAGTTATCATTTCTGCCTTTTCCATACGTTTTACTTTTTTTTCCTTTCTCTTTCTTTCTTTCCTTCCTTGCTTCCTTTCTAACCTACACATGATCATTCTAGACGAAGATACTAAGGGGACCTTGGCTATCAGCCTCATGTTAAGCTTCACTCAGTACTGAAACTCAGTGTGGGTTGTAGAAAGATGCTCAGTGTAGGCTTATCCATAACTAACATAAGAAACGTCTCAACTGTCAGCAGGGTGCTGCTCAGACATAATCCCAGGCAGCCATTACATAAATGAGTAAGGTGATCTGCCAGGAAGAGGAAGAGAATGTTCAACTGTAATGGGGCTGGTAAAGTGGGGAAGCAGTCACAAGCACACAGTAAATGCCTGTTGGTGTTTCAAACAATGCAGTGGGCAGGGGAGATAGATGGCCCAGCAGGGAAAGGCACTTGCTGTCAAGACTAAGACCTGGAGTTGGATCCCTGGGCTCCATGTAGTGAAAGGAGGTGACTTCTGCAAGATGACCCCTCCCTGTGGACTTCGGGTGACTTCCTTACAGGAGTACTGTGATATGTTCATCCCCTTCTACTACATAATGTAACAACTCTAAAAAGCACCAAAAAAAGACCTTAAGAGATATATATAAATTTTTTGTTTGTTTGTTTTTTCAAGACAGGGTTTCTTTGTGTAGCTTTGGCTGTCCTGGAACTCACTCTAGACCAGGCTGACCTCGGACTCACAGAAAGCCCCTGTCCTCTGCTTCTGGAGTGCTGGGATTAAAGATATGCGGTGTACTACAATTGCTCGGGATCATGAAATTCTTAAGGGCACCTTTAAAACTGATTCCCAAGGCAGCTTTCACTTTTTACATGTTATATTTTTACACTGACATTTTTGCATATAACCATGTCATGATCAGTAAAACAAGAATTCCTCCCCCTCCCCACCCCACCCCCCGACAGGGGTTCTCTATGTTACTGTGGCTGGCCTGGAACTCACTATGTAGACCAGGCTAGGCTTGAACTCACTATGTAGAACAGGCCTGACTTGAACTCACAGAGACCTGCCTGCCTTTGCTGGGAATAAAGGTGTATGCTGCCACCACTTGGCTACAAGAAAGTATTCCTATTACTCATAAGCAAGAGAGTTACTCTACAGGTTCTAGAAATACACAAATATACATACAACAAGAGAAGAAGAGAGGGAGGAAGAGGGTGAATGAGAGAGAGGGAGAGAGAGAGAGAGAAAGGGAGAAAGAAACAGAGGTGGGGGAGAGAGCTCATGATGGAAATATAGGTATGGTGACTCACGCCTTTAACCCTACCACTAAGGAAGATGAAGCAGGAGGATTGCTATAAGCTGGAGGGCAAGGCTAGCCTGAGTTATAGTGAGCTAGATATAGCAAGTTACAGGTTAGCCTGAGCTACCACGAGACTATCTCAAATAAGAAAGAAAAGGTTTCTGCAAACACATGCTGGACTTTCAGGGATGTTTCCAGCCTAAAAGAAAAGCTCTCTTAAGCCTTGATCACCTGCAAAGGAAGGCAGCAGTAAACAGTGAGGGGCTAAGACAGGCCTGCTGCAAAGACCTTAGGACTCCTCCAGTCTTAATTTTAAGTGGAATAAGAGCTTTGCAACAAAGTCCTTCAGAGAAATAAGATCATGCCTTTTGAAACTTTTTCAAAAACATTAACCTAAATGACTCAAGTCTTTGCTGAACCCACTAAGCTTATCTTCACCTATAGTGGTGTGTGTGTGTGTGTGTGTGTGTGTGTGTGTGTCAGTAGGCACTCAGAGTGTAAGGAACTTAAGAGCTTCAATTAGGTTCTGCATGACTGAGAAAGGAAGTGCCCGAGTGACTGGTGGCCACTATGAGAAGTGGGCAGCTGCTGCGTGACATTCAGTCTTGGAGTCTGCTGTCAGATGTAAATGAAAATAAAAGTTAGACACAGAGTTGTAGTGTGTAAGTCAGCACATGCTGTTCAATGGAAGCTGTGGGTGCCCCACCAAATGGCTACAGGAGATCAACGGCAGACTGAGAGAGATGCTCATGGATAGAGGCTTCCAGTGGTTAGGTATGGGGAACCAATGGAGTCCTTAGCGAATGTGTAATGCTTGACAGGGTCCTGACTATGTCAAAAACCAATGCCTGAGCTCCAAAGGGAAAGGACAAGCTTTCCCTCCTGGCCAAAGTTGAATGTTAAGAGTTTGTGCAGAAGACACCCACTGTAGCTTTTCCCACACCCCTACTTACAGTCTGGAAACTGCTCCCTAAAGAAACTGCTCCTACCAAGCTTGGCTAAGCCTGCCTCCTTGTTCAGCTGTATGTACTAACCCTGCCTCCCCAGACAAGTGTATATAATAAACATGCTGAGCTCCCAGGATGCTGTGGCTGGCCCACCTGACTCCAGTTTTTCACATTTCCTTGACAGTCCAGTCAGGTCATTCCCTGGAGCAGCACAACCCTGGCAGTTTATACTATAGTCAGAACACTTCTAGCTACTGTAAAAATTAACTTAATTAAAAATATCTATGCTTCAGTTAGATAGCAAGTCTGTGAAACTAAAAAACCTTGTAATTATTAGCTTGCCTAATAGGATCTTACCCTGTAACAAGTATGTTGTATTTTATCTATTTTACTGATTTTGAATGGTTATTATGAAGGGGCTGGGAACGTAACTCAGTTGAAGGAGTATTTCCCCAGCACACAGAAAGTCCTGCACTGTATCAAACCAGGCATACAGTACATGCACAGAATCCTCACACTGGGAAGGCAGAGGCAAGATTAACAACTGTAGCTACACATCAAATTTGATATGTCAAGACTGAGCTACATAGACATGCCCCTCAGGGTCTCCTATAGAAAAGAAAGAGGGGGAGGAGAGGGAAGAAGAGAGAGAAAGAGAAGGGAACTGAATGGAGAGGAAAGAAGTTTAATTACCTGCAAGGGTGTTAAGAGTATGAGAGTTCCTTCCCGTTGAGAAGCAGAACAGTGCCCCACTGTCTGCCTGTCTACTTCTCTCTAAACACCACTCATGCAGCGATAACATGCTGTTCCTTCTATCAGAAAAATACCATCAAACGTTTTCTCATGATGACTCTAAAGTCTAAACTCCAAGGTTAGCAAGTGTTAAAGGGCTTACTGATGTCCTTACAATTCCTCATAGCTGAAGCCTTTGGAATTCGGCATCTGCTTTCCTGCCTACTGTCTCTGGGATCTACACAAAGAACTCTCAGGAGCACTTTTCCTCTTCATTTTCATGACACAGACATGCAGACTCACCTAGAGTTTTATCCCCAGAGGACAGCTGACAGGATGCTGCTGTGGGTCCTGGCGGCTTGAAGGAATTTATCAGAGACCCCTGTATAGAACACAAGAAAAAAACGTAAACTGCTAACTATCCTTGGGAGAAGTGAACGTGTGGAACTGAAATGTAAAAACATAAACTAAGCAAACACGAATACCTGAATTCTGTTTAATTACCCAAATAAAGGGGAAAGAAAAATAGCAAAAACATACACCACACTGGAGGCTTCTGTGTGACTCATGACTGACTTCTCAGTACCTAGCGCAGTGTCTGCCACATGAATGGCCCTTGAAAACTTGGTAGAGGACTGGATGCGTGGATGAAGAACACAGTCCCAGCAATCAGTGAGCAGGAGAACCAGCTGGGCTTTCCACCTGCAGCCAGCGCCCCCGAGTCACCTGCCATGTTGCATGACTTACTATCGATCCTCCCTAGAGAACAGAGGCAGACTAAGGCACAGGATGGTGCTGTGAACCCACAGTCGGCAGCTAATGGTACAGTCTCAAACTCTGGATTCAAGTGCAATCTAAAGTTGCTCATCTCCAAAAGAGATCTGAGAGAAACTAGGACTTCTGGGAAAGTTCCAAAGACAGCTTGATTTACCTTCTAGCCTCCTCCTAATTCACACCCCCACCCCCTGCTTTCTATATTATTTTCTTTTTCACCGTTTAACTGCTTACAATCAGTCAAAAGTCAGAGCTAGACACAACATCACCGAAAGCACACAAACTCTGAAAGGCAGAGCTGAAGGAGTAAGACAGTCCATAAACAACAGTGCAGTGCAGCCAAGGGCAGATCGTTCAGCCTTGGGTCCCAGCTGTTTCTATCAATAACGGACTGGCTGAGCCCATGTGACTCACTTGACCTCGGCTGCTTCAAAAGAGACAGATCTAAATACCTACTGCACAAGTTAGTTGCATGGACTGAGACAATGTTAAGAAAAACAAAACAAATGGCAAACTAAAAACATCTCATCCAAAAGCATTCTGTTAGCAATGGCCTAGTCCAGAAAGTCAATGGCCTCAACTGGTTAACCATGTCAAGACTGGCATGAATTATAGGAAAGAATAACAGCTATTTCTAAGAATCATTCATTTAAATGAAGTCAAATCAAAAAATGATCTTCAGTTAGAGACATACTGCTAAAGAACACATCAGTAAGTTACCTGCTTGGCTTGGCTGTTAGCCACTGGGGTTAACACTGCATGGGGGGTTTTGGCTGCTGAGTGAGGCACTGAAGAACTGAAAGACAGAAAGCATTTGCTTAGACATTGCCAGGGGCAAACATGTTTATCCTCAAGTCAGTTCCTTGCTCAATACATAAAAATACTTTGGGGCAGCATACAGATGTCTGGGACCCCAAACTCACTAGACATTTTTGCTGAAGAATTCATTTTAAATGAAATCTGGGTTTTCGATTATATAAAATTCAAACCAATGACCTTGTTAACTTTCTTCTAGCTACCTACAATTCCCTGAAACAATTTATAACCATTTCCAAATAGATGCTGTTCTTATTGGGACAATTGGCATTCTCCCTTCCTGCCTCCCTGGTTTTATATGGGGACATTCTGATTCTCTTTTTCAAACTTGAAAAACGAGGCACAAATGATCAACCGCACATACAGCAAAGGTACTACCCAAGACTGGATGCTTACATAGAAGCTGTGTGTGGATTCCACAACACACCTGCTGTTTCCAGCCGGTATCTTGGTTAGTCTGTGAAGGAAGGTACACCCCAATTTCCAAGGAACCTCTCACTAACCTTGATGTACTTACTAAGTACAGTACTAAGTGCTGTACTTCAGAAGCCGCTGCTTTACTATCTAGCTTGTGGTAGCATACGAGGAATCTACCAGTCCATTCGATCAAAGATGCAAGTTCTTATCATCTAGGAAAAGCTTTTCAATTTTTCTGCCCCCAGTGCACTTACTTTAACTGAAATGAATAGTAGCAGTTGTAGTTGTAGGATTTTAGACCTCTTTTCAGATTTGAGGGAAGATTATTAATAACTTTACAACAAAAATTAATTTGATGCCAGGCAATGGTGGCACATGCCTTTAATCCTGGTAATTGAGAGGCAGAATCAGGCAGATCTCTGAGTTCAAGGCCAGCCTTTTCTATGTAAATTTCAAGCCAGCCAGGGCTACACAGAGAAACCTGGTCTCAAAAAGAAAATTTTTTTTTCTTTTGAAAGACGAAATCAGCAAGTGGCTTTGCCCTCAATGGTCCATCTAAATTCTCTATGTGAGATCATATAATCTTCTTAGACTTGATTAGGTTGAAGAAGAAAAAGAGACTCCTTTCTTTCTTTGTTTTTTCGAGACAGGGTTTCTCTGTGTAGCCCTGACTGTCCTGGAACTCACTTGTAGACCAGGCTGGCCTCGAACTCAGAAATCCGCCTGCCTCTGCCTCCCAAGTGCTGGGATTAAAGGTGTGAGCCACCACGCCCAGCCCACAATTTGTTTTGAAACTCTCACTATGTAGCCCAAACTGCCCTCATATTTATGAGCCTCTCGCCTCAGCTTCCCAAGCAATGGAATTACAGGTGTAGACCACCATGCCCAGCTGCAGGAAGTATCTATCAACAAAAACATTTTTCTGTATCTATAATCCTTTAAAACTAAAGCTACAAGCTTAAATGCATCCATAACTCCATCATAAAGCTTAAAATAAATACCATTCAAGATCTTTTCAGAAGTTCAACCAAATTTATACCAACTTATAGTCAAAGTAATGACTGGGTGACCCTCTCACCACAAACTTTTGCCAGCACCAAACAGTTTCATCAAATCTTTAACCTTCATATTATAAGACTCATTTTCAATGAAACAAAACCCCCATGGTGATTCTGCCAAAGCAAACGAGGATGCAGGAGTGCCCAGAGATGCTCCACCATTCAGAGCCTCAGGTATTATGTCTGCCCTTGTCCACCAGAAACCCAGAATGTGCTATAAGACTGCTGGGACCCAAGATGCCAGAGTAGATTTAGCCAACTTGCCAACAGACCAATCTGGGTTCAGCGAACCACAAGGGAAATGAACCTCCTTTATGTAAAACTAGAAATAAACATTTTTAAAAAAAGATTTATTATCAGATATCATCACAGATGGTTGTGAGCCACCACGTGGTTGCTGGGATTTGAACTCAGGACCGCTGGAAGAGCAGTCAGTGCTCTTAAACGCTGATCCATCTCTCCAGCCCAGAAATGAACATTAAAAAACAGTATTTTATCTAAATCTTGGAAAATATTTGTAGCTAAACCTTAGTGACAACATGATGGTAATTAAATCACGAAGGCAGAGTTGTGTATGGTCACTGTTCTATTTGCTTGTGAGTATGCCACACGTCTCCTGGGCATCCTGAATCCCCAAACACAAAACCAGGAGGCACCAAACCAGCACACTATACACATGACATCTCTGCAGAGAAATGATGTTTGGCACAAGCAGCCAATAAACCTACTAGTAAACCAGCTACAAGAAATCTCTACCTTAACTAAAGGGATCAAAGAGCAAACAGTCCATGCCTGAGTGAATACACAAAGAACTGCGCACGAACACAGGCAAATGACGGAGGTTAACATGAGAAATGGTCATGGGAATATTGGGGAAAACCAGGCTCAGCACTGCCATACAACGCTCTGCCTTTTAGTGGCCTCCTGCCTTCTCTACAGTGGGAATCTGCTAGAGTTTCCAAACTCTAGTGCAGTTCTCTGAAGAGTTCACAGCAGCTACAAATACCAGCCTTGGTCCAAATGGCATTCCAAGGAAGGCTTCAAGTTATTATAGGACAGCAAAGAGGGCGAATTTGGTTCGACCCTGTGATAACTAGTAATTTTTACAACAGACAGTATTGGTAAATAGATCAACAGGCAGACAGGCAAAGTCCAGCATTGGCATGAAGAGGCCAATTGAAGAAAACAAGCCTTGGGTAGGTAGGCCTGCTCTGTAGTTGTCAATAGAGAACAATACGGGCAAAACATAGGGTGTGTAGTTGCTCACTTTGCCACTGACTATCCATGGACAGCACACATTGGGTCCCCTAAAAATACTATTTCCTGATGATCTCCCATTCAAGGAAAATGAATGTCCCCCAACTCTTCAAGACAGCATAGGGTTGCTAGTTGCTCCACAAGAAACGTGGCTTCAAACTTTATGCACAGTGAGTAGGACATGAACAATGCTGCTAAAGGAAATGCCCAAGAGCATATGGAGCAAGGGCACACCACACAACATGAGCCCTGGGGGTATTGGAGAGGGGGGTCATCACAAAGCATGAGCCCTGGGGGTATTGGGGGGGGTCATCACACAGCATGAGCCCTGGGTAGGGGGAGGGGGCACCACACAACACCAGCCCTGGTAGAGACCAAAGGCAAGTGAGTTCTGGCAAGGATCTTTCCTAAATCAGCACATAAGAGAAACGGAAGTTCTGCAAGTGTAGCTGCTTACTTCTCAAATACTGTTTCCTCATGAAAAATGTAAAGAGTTGAAATGCTAAGTCAGGGAGGGCACTGTCATTTTCCATGGCCCGCCATCTTTACAGTGGTCAGCAGGACCTGAAGGCCAATTTTGAACCCTGAGAACATTAAAAAACTGGGTCTATCCAACTTCGCACCTGGCTTATAGTTTTTAGTGGGTGCCCTGGAAAGGTGCACCTTATAGTTTTTGGGAAAGTCCACCTTCCCAAAAACTTAGTAATGGCTGCACACCCCTCAATAGTCTAGGGCTCTATAAAAGCTGTTACAGCAATGCTCCCTTCAAACTGCCTCCATGACAGTAAACTGTGGGATGAGTGATACATACCCCATGGCCGCAGAAGGGGGTGAGGAATTACTCTTCAGCTCCTGTACATTCACCACTTGAGGGACTGTCTTCAAAGTTGATTCGGTCAGAGTGCTCATACCTATGAAAACAGGGAAGAGAGAACCACATTAACTCCTGTGGAGGATTTAAAATCCTTTTCTATAGAAAGTCTATAGAAATGAATGCCCAGGACATAACCTCTGGCAGACAGCAACCTCAAATGAAGAAAATCTAGTCAGCAGTTCAGTCAATAGAACACCTGGCTGACTATTATCAGAGGCCAAGGAATGGATTTCTTGCCATCTAATAAAACTTGCTGGCACAGAGGGACAATTCCCTGGCCAGCTTTCTGCAGCAGAACCCAGATATCTGCCACACGGTTGGCTCATCTTGAAAGGGGTGGCAATACCCAAAGGATTAACAACTTTCAGCTCAGGGCCGAGGGCCGATGCCATTCATTCATCTGTCCTCTTATCCCATGGGCTTAAGATGTGCCAGGTTCTCTGCCTAACATAGAGCAGGCTGGACTCACATTCCAGAGATGCAGCTGACTCTGCCTCCTAGTGCTAGCACAGGTGCCCCCACACCAGCTTTTTAATCTTTTTGTCTCACTTCTCCATTAAACTTTATCACCTTTAACGACATTCTATTATTAACAACGGGAGAGGCCCAAACAAAGCTCTCTGGTACCCCTGAGCAAACCCCAGGTAGCCTGTGGATCTGTGGGAACACTCAGTTCCTTCTCTAGCAGAAGAGCTGGGAAAACACCCCCAAACTGCCCATAATTCATCTTAACATGTCAAAGTGTCTCCACCTTAAAAACTTGTTCCCAGAGGCAGTGTGAAGATAACACTGAGTGATCCTGCTGAGTAAGTACACCACTCTAAATCCTGACAAACCTGAACTTTATAAATAATTGGCCAGATGAAGGCCCTGATCAGTGCAATGTCAAGATCCTATCTGTCTGGCTGGAGAGCTGGCTCAGCAGTTAAGAGCACTGACTGCTCTTCTAGAGGTTCTGAGTTCAATTCCCAGCCATCACATGGTGGCTTACAATCATCTGTAATGGATTCCGATGCCCTCTTCTGGTGTGTCTGAAGACAGCTACAGTGTACTCATATAAATAAACTTAAAAAAAAAAACCCTATCTGTCCAGGAAATAAGAAGATCATCAAATAAGTGTTTTCTAAAAGCTTAAATGTAACTTAAGAGTTATCTTTCTTGTCTTTAGTTTTTATTATGTATTTTAGGTACCTTAAGAAGGTTCTATTTAAAGCTGGGCAGTGGTGGTACATGCTTTTAATCCCAGCATTTGGGTTTGTTTTTGAGATGGGGTTTCACTCTGTGGCCTAGGTAGTCCCCAAGCTCACAATATATTCCCATTTGGCTGTGAACTTGTAACAATCTGCTTCAGTCAGCCCCGAAGTGCTAGGAACACTGGTCCAAACAACTCTTATCTGGCTAACCATTCTTTCCCAGCTGCATGAGTCTACCATGTCTTGGAAAGTCTCAAGTGAAAATATTTGGCACTAATAGTTTTCAGCCTTGGCACTCTTCACATCTGGGGAACAGATAACCTGTCCTTGTGGGTGGTTTAGGATTCTTCTTCAGTGTTCCCAGTCAGTAACTCTACAACTGTTTTTGGGCCAGATGGAAGGATGAACAGTCTCTGAGTGAGAACCTTTTGCCAAGGTGACAAGCAGTGACAACGAGCCATGAGTCCCACTCTCTAGACCTAAGTCACTGTCCTAACTAAAGCCAGTGACAATGTCAGTGAAGAACAGCCATCTGGAAAGGTTGAGTAACTTTCTCTGCTGACTGGAACAAAAGCAGGCACAGTAGTGCAGCCACTCTCCCCTCCCAGTGCCTGGAATCCTTAAAATATTGTTCTTATGATGTCAGATGGTCTGGATATCACCAATCAAAAGTAGGAAAATAAACATCAAAATTCGTTAATTTTCCATAAAACTAAATGTGGCACATCTAATACCTCCCTTTCAAAGCAAAAAACTTGAAACCTAGTCTTTGCCTCCTGGAAGCTCTCTTCACAGGGATAAAGGCCATTAAACTAGCCTTCTCTTCTAAGAATTGGCAAGAAAGCCAGCTGTCTCCCACTCCAAAGCCCAAGCCTGTGACCTGGACAGCTCACAGTCACTCTCTTAGAAATGGGGCTGTAGTGTTTACCTGGCACCTGACTGGCCATGTGCCGTCTCAGGGCTGCCGCGGCTGCTGCCTGGGGAGCCGCGACAGTGTGGGAAGGACCCGGAGCACCATGCTTTACTGTTTTAGTCGCCAGCATTGTGTTGTCCGCTCCTTGAGGAGTAACTTTGGTGGCTGACGTAGAGACTAAGGGGAAAAGAAAAATTACCAGAAAATGGGGTCAGTGAAGGAAACAGTAAAGTTAAAATGGTAAATTCTGTTGGGTTGTACAAAAAAAAAAAAAACCTACTAAAATTAAAAAATTTTTAAATTAAAATTTTAAAATATTTAAATGAAAATTTTTTAGCATTACAGAAAACATTTAGAACAACACAGAGCCTGATTTCCTATAAGGTGGACTTGTTCCAGTACCTCAGTCCACAAAACTAAATGTGGCACAGTTTTGTGTCTCTGTTAGAAGTCACTATGGCACAAGGCCCTGACACTGTCCTACAGCAGTGAGCACACAATGCACATGGCCTCAGTGAGTGACTATGACATAGGGCAGTGGAGGTAGTGAGCTGAGCCAGATACCCCACAGTGCCGACAAGAGGACCTGAATCCACATGTTGCTTTACACTGAGGCAAACACCCCACTCCTGTACTTCTGAAAGAGACCTAGGTTAACAAAGCAAAGTGGATGGCGGAGTTAGGCTGTTATTGTGTGTAACCTGAGTGTTGTATTAGTAGCCTTACCAATCACTTCAAGAGAACCTATAACTTTTAAGGTGGTGTTCTAATTTTTGGTATATTAGCAGAAATGAATGGGAACTCTGGTTTAAAGTCTAAATTCTGGTGAGCCCCCTCAGTAGAAACATAAGAGCAATGAAAGCTCTTCAGTAAAATGGCTTCATTCCTGTACCTCAGTCCTGTGTCTCTGCTAGAGGTCACTGTAACACACAGCCCTGACACTGTCCTACAGCAGTGAGCACACAATGCAGCCAGCTTCAGGGAGTGAGTGACACTGTGACATGGACATGCAGCTCTCCAGCTACAGTCCTCCATGGGCAGAGTTTCAATTGGTGACTTACCTGAAGAGCTCATCACAGCAGGTGAAGAACTATGGATCAGGTGAGGCTTTGCAAAAGGCATCGCCTGAGGCAGGAGACTGGGTTGGACAGAAGGTGTGCGGACCACAGGGGCATGCCGAGGGCCTGGGACCACAGCATCCTCCTCTTTGCAGGTTGGCCTGGCATCTTCTCCCTCAAGAGGATGAGCTACGGATGACTCGGAGCTGCCTTCATCTAGGTCTTCATAGTACCTCTGAGACAGGAAGGCTGACCGAGACAGGCTGGCTACAGAAGGCCCATCCAAAAACATTAGACAACTCAAGGTAAACCCAAAAGCTGTGCCATTTCAGTGCTAAGAGAGACAAACTCATAAAGCACTTTCTTTTTTTTTTTTTTTTTGGTTTTTTGAGAAAGGGTTTCTCTGTGTAGCCCTGGCTGTCCTGGAACTCACTCTATAGACCAGGCTGGCCTCAAACTCAGAAATCCGCCTGCCTCTGCCTCCCAAGCACTGGGATTAAAGGCGTGCACCGCCGCCACCGCCACCACCACCACCACCCGGCGATAAAGCACTTTCATTATTATTTTATACCTTAGAAGGAAGTGGCTATTGCTGAATGTGAATAATGGTAATTTGTGGTCTTTGCTCAAAAATAAGCTTTGAAAACTAAGTTGCTAGGACAAAGACAGCTTTAACTATCAGACAAGACTGAAAATGAGAGAAATAGTCAACAGTGATAGAAAAACAAGAGATTAAGTTCTCACAGGAAAAAGAGGGTGTCAAAGAGGTAGCAGGCCAGCTCTGGGGGCAGGCCAAACAGTCACAGCATCATCCTACTTTTCAACCTCAGAATACCAAAGTGAGACGGCCTCAGTCTGAGCGTCTCACACACATCTAAATGAGCCCAGTGACTCTCAACATGGAACTTAGCCCTGGCGAAACTCTTTACACTGTGGAGTCAGATTCTGCCACCTTCTACCATGTGCTTGAGAATGCATGTTGTTATTGTACACTGGAAAAACAAAATGCCTAGTCCTCTTTCTTCCCCATTTACTCAAAGCAGCACTCTTACACTATCACTTGTCTTATCCCGTAGGCAGATCATGCTACAAAATCTTAAGTCTCAGGCTGGATAATGGTGGCAAGTGCCAGAGGCAGGTGGATCTGAGTTTGTGGTCAACCTGGTCTACAGATTGAGTTCTAGGACAGCCAGGGCTACACAGAGGAAACTTGTCTCCAAAAAACAAACAAACAAACAAACAAAATCTCAGCATAAGTACTATACAACAGAAAAAGCTAAAAATCAGTACCACATGCCAGGGCCCTGCTGCCCAGTAGCTACTAGCCACTGTGGCTATTTAAAGTAGTTAAGTACAGTGGTGTGTGCTGTGACACAAGCCTTGAATCCCAGGACTTGGGAGGTAGAGGCAGGTGAAAGTCTGTGAGTTCGAGGCAACTCTGGTCTGCATAGTTTTAGATCAGTTAGAACCACAAATGGAGACCTAGTCTCAAAATTAAAAAAAAAACATTAAAAATGACGTGTAAAAAAACCACTTTTTCACATTTCTAGTGCTTAGTGGGCAGCAGCCTTTGCATGCTGGAACATGCTCTGATCAAGTATTCTGAGACAGTCAACGATGTAGTAGGCCACTCAGAAATGTCATATGATATCAGAAAAGTATATATCAGGACCCAAAATATTAAAGTTTATTTTCTGCGAACGACTTGATATCTTCATTATTCAATGTAAGAATGTAGTTCCTGTGTCTTCCATTTCTGACCAAAAGTTGTTCAGTAGGAGGCTGGGGAAGTCAGCTGAATTAATTTACCCGTGCAATATGGCAGGGCTGTTATTTTCATGGCCTTTGTTAGTTAACAGTGCTACCTTGTCAAGACAAACTTTTTTTTTTGGCTTTTTTGAGTCAAGGTTTCTCTGTGTAGCCCTGGCTGTCCTGGAGCTCACGCTGTAGACCAGGCTGGCCTCGAACTCAGAAATCCGCCTGCCTCTGCCTCCCAAGTGCTGGGATTAAAGGCGTGCGCCACCACGCCCATCCGTCAAGACATACTTATATAGCCTAAGGCAGCACCAGGAAAGTCACAGGTGCAGTGCCTGACATTCTGTGCCAGCTACTTGCATAATTACCACAGAACTCAGGAACTGCTACTGAACTTCTGGCTCATGCTTAGAGCTGTGAAGCGGTTTGCCTAAGATTATGAAGTTGGTAAGCAGCCAGAATTCAAACTCTTGTGCACCTGATTTTATAGACCTTTTTCCTCAATGCTGCTATATAAGAGGGTCCTATGCCACGAAAATTTCCACTGTAGGGATGGATGGACAGACGGAAGGGTTACACAAACACAGCAAAAGGAGGTGACAAAAAAA
>JADRCC010163254.1:0-11849 GCA_019843855.1 Hylomyscus alleni
AAAAAAAATACTACCATGCTAAGCACTGGCTTATGGAATTCAGCCTCAGAGCTGCATGGGATCTGGACTTATCTATATCTGTACTTCTTCTCTTTCTACTCTCAGGCGCCAAAATGTATCATGATATTTTCACATATTGGGAGATACAACCTTAAACTCTCTTACTTGGAACCATTCAAATAACATTGATAAAGATGTTTCTGGGAATATCTAATTTAGTAGGTAAGGTAAGGTAGTGAACAAGAGTAAGAAAGAGTATCTGGGAAGAAAAGTACAATAATAAGATGTCCTTAAGATCACGGGACAGAAGTTTAAACAAAAGAGCACATAATTCTACCATATATTATAGAAAGTTGGAGGACAAACAGAAAAGACTATTAGTTTGAGAGGTTCAAGATAACCAGTCTTTTTCAATATATATTATTAATTATTTACAATAGATAATCTTAAAAGACAAGTACTACCAACTGGAAGTTAGATTATAAGGGACTGACTACTCAGTAGAGTGTACCCCTTTCAGAATCTAGCATTTGAAAGGACAAAGACAAAGTCGTAATTCCAGTACATCAGATGGAAGAAATGGCTTTAACAGAGAGATCTACAAATATGTGCAGACAAAGAAAAGTTGCCAGAAGATTAAAATATTATAAATTCAAAAGAAGATGATTTATGGAGCACAGCTCCAGTGGGAGCAGGTTGGGAGGGGATTGGGAGCTACATGATCTTGGAGTGTGGAAAACTAGAGAAAAAATAAGGTTGTTAAACGTAGAAAGAAAGAGTAGCATTGCTAGGAACAGAAATGGAATGTCCTCACTCTTCTCATTTTGTGATGCAAAACCAAGGTCATCAACTATAAGAAAACATAATAGGAACACTGGGGTGATTTTCATTACTTAGAAAGTTTGGAGCTGAGCTCATGAGTGGCAGCGGAAACCCTTTTGTATCCGATGATGGGGATCTACAGTGCTTCCAGTCACTTAACTTGGGTGGCCAAACTGAGCTATTTGAGAATAGGAACCACAGAAATAGCATCGAATACAAGAATTATTTACATGTCAACACTAGAAACCTATAGAAAGTGCAGAAAAGTTGTGAAGAGGAAAAAGGGCCTTAGAAGAAATATAAAGGAAAGGAGATTGGATTTTAGAGTAGCGGATGCACAATACTGATAGAAATAAAAATATGATACACATTTAATCATACTTTTCCATTAGCATATCATGTCCTGTTATGGTCATCATAAAGATAAATCTCTGAGACTTATCTCAACTCCACAATTTCCATCACATGAATTATGTTGTGAATTATATCTTGACTGGCCTAAAAGAAATGCTATAGGAAATGCTAAAGCTTCACAGTACTTCATGTGTTCATGCTTGTCTACCCTTCTAGCCCTGTCATCTTTCTAAAGGGGCAATACTCATCAAAAAATTTACTCTGAGTATAGACCTTCCACGGTATAAAGCACCGTACATAATGTAAGTGGTTTCTTAATGTCTAGGGTGTGGACTGGCACTAAAATGTCAGAGGGTTGAGGAAATTTGGATGGGTCCATAAATTAGAGGAATAGGAAGACATAAAACCAGAATTAATGCTTATCTTTCTATAATGAAGTGGGTCTTCTTCCAGATCCACTGTTAAGTATAATTCCCGTAGTGATGCAGAGATTAAAGGAGGAGGAGGGTAACTAAGCTCTTAAAACTTGATGTTATTGGTTTATTAGTAGCAGTGCTATTGGTATAGATATTATAAAATCCAATTTTGTGGATTCTCGGATACAGTGAATGATAAAATACGTCGATGACATTATTTTTATAGTGTCAGGTACATAGCTAAGCTGAGGAAATGTGAGGAAAATGTGGTACTGTTTTAAGTTGAGAATGTAAGAACTTATTAGTTAAAAGAAAGTCTAGGGGCTAGTGAGATATCATGGTCTGTACAGTGGTGGCTGGGATATGAGGACCCAAGTTTGGACCCCTAGAACTCAGGTAAAGCCAGGTGCTGTGGTGTTGTGACCCTAGTTACAGGTAAGGGTGCCAAGAGCCTGTCTAATCAATTGGTGATCTTCCAGTTCAGTGATAGAATGTATTTAAAAAATAAGATGGAGAGTGTTTATCTACACTGTTGGTTACTGCCAAGTCTTGTGTGCCACTACTACTCTCTACACTGTTGGTTACTGCCAAGGCTTGCGCACCACTACTGCTCTCTTAGGGTTACCATGCCATGTTGGAGCCAAAGGATCAGGCACTTTGAAATGGCATTATATCTCCTAGTAATGTCAGAGGCTACACTCAATGTCTCATCACTCTACTGCTCAAAGATAAGCTGAGCAAGGACAACAATAGATATGTCAAAGTAGATGATGGAAAAGCTCAAGAGACTTCAACCTACACAAACATCTACAGGCAACTAAGGAATGTTGAGAGAGAGAAAAATAGTCTTCCCTACAGAAGAGCACACCAATACCAAATGGTTAGTCCTGAAAACATATGTATGAGTAATATCAGACACACTGTGCAGGTTCTATTTAGTAAAATGCATGTATATGGATGTTATAACAATGAAAAAGAGCCCATGAATTTCAAAGAGAACAAGAAGGGTATACTAGAGGGTTTGGAGGGAGAAAAGGAAATTGAGGGAATGATGTAATTATATTATAATATCAAAAATAAGCAGGAGAGGGTAGGTTGGTGAGCAGGGGGATGGGGGAGGGAACAAGGGTTTTGTTTTGTTTTTGTTTTTGTTTTATTTTTATTTTATTTTATTTTTTCTTTTTTTGGAGGGGAAACTGAGAAAGGAGATATCATATTACATGTAAATAAGGAAAATATCTAATAATAAAATAAACTAAAAGCTATCACTGACTGTAGGGACAGTTCTCCCTTAGGTCTTTAGGAGCAGTATCAGTACTGATGTTTCTGGAGTACTTTGATGAGTGATTGTATTTATTGATGAGAGTTAACTGAAGCACCTCCTGGTTTCAGCATGGATAAAATATTTAGTTATTTCACAAACAAGTGACGGTAAAGATAATGAAATGGCCCTTGTTCTAACTTCTGCTTCATAGAAAATAATTAGTTAAGTCAGAAGGCCATTTACTATGAAATTTTAAATACATCATGATTTCTTTCTCCCCCCACACCGGGTGTGTGTGTTTATGTGTGTGTGTGTGTGTGTGTGTGTGTGTGAATAGAAAGTTACACTGTAAAAAGTTTGAGTATCTCATACAGAACATTGCTAAAATTACTTTAGGATATATATTCTTAAAGAGACATGGTAAACTTACAAGCTTTCCTTTCATAAACATTCCAAGGAGGTGGGGTCCTTTCTAGTGGCAGCTAAATTTATACTACTTTCTTGATAGCCATATTAAAGTCTCTTGGCTGCCCTTGTCCAGATGACCTTATAGACAAATGGAGAGCGAATATAAGTCAAATTAAAAGTATTTATTGCATTATTACTATAGTGATGAGCATCCTGCGAAGGATCAACTCCAGAACACCAATAAAATCATGGCAGCAAATATCCATTACTCTCCTCTGATCAGCCAGGCCTGTGTCGCAGATGTTATTTTCATTGTGTTTCTATTAGAGCTAAAATTGAGTACAGTGTAAGCCCTATTATTTCATGGTTCCTTATTGCATTAATTTCGATAGAAGACAGGCTAAATCATGTTTTTCAGCGCATAACACATATAGAAAACAAGCTGGATATAACTCCATTAGCTTAGATGTGAAGAGCAAATCAAATCTCTCCTCTACGAGTTTTGAAGATAAAATAAAACACTTTTCTTGGGAGCTTGTGAAACTTTGATGGATATTCAGTGGAAGCATTCTTAAAGAGCAAGGGCAAGCTCCTATAAAAATAACCAAAGTAACCACTGGGTGGCATCATGACCACACCAGGCAGTTTTATCAAGTCCCTGTGTCTGTCTCTTGAATCTTGCTTGGTGTTAGCAACTTGTTCCAATAGGATGATGCCGATACCCATTCCCAATTTCACACGATGAATGGATTCAACCTTTCAGCATCCCAAAGTGGAGTGTAAATGCCATTGGGAAGGGTTGAAGATGCTTAAATCACGTCATCTTTTATACTGTCAGTAGTTCCTCCAAGCTACCCACCATGAAGTCATCATCTTCCTGCTCCCTGCTACAGATCCTTTTCTGTTCTTTCTCCCATCCATACTGATTGATTTTGCTTCCAAGGTCTCTTAGCTTCTGAGTGTACCTCATAATCTCAGACATGAACCTTGTCAGTATCTTGCATTTGATTACATATTGTAATAAATCCTCAAATCTTTCTTCAAAATGCTCTGCTTTAAGGTTAGATAGAAGAAGTCACCAGACTGTCACAAAGTACTCTTGACAATATGAAGCCACTTGCTTTTTCTAACTTCATGCTATTATGTCTTCATCAATGATTTCTGGGATGGCTCCTATTATACTTTGCTAGCAGTCTCAGAGTCTTAAAGATGCATTGAGGGCTCTCTGTCATTTGTCCTTTAAAATGTGTTGTTTTTATTTTCATATATAACTTCTGCAGTTTGGGTTTGATTTCTGGGTCTTGTTCTATATCCCATATCATATACCCTAAAAATGTTTTTTTTTTTCCTATCCTTGAGTTCTTTCCACTTCTTCCTGCTGACCTCTTTAGTGTTCTACTCAATCTCTGTTTATCCCACTAATGACACAAATGCCAGAATCAATGCCTGAGCTCCTTATCATCCATTGTCATGGTATGATGTCATCATAGACTATCAGGTCACTTTTAACATAAGGATACATACTTCCTAATTGTAAACACTTGATCATGTCTGCCTGATTCTTATTTCTTAACTGTCATAAAGTATGTCTTAAATGTTATTAAATTCATTGCAAACTCACTCCAGTATCACCCGATCCTCTTTGATGCTTGGAAAATTCCCAGTTCTCTCTCCTGGACTTCCCACCAGACTGCTCATGGCTTCCTTATTCTTTCATCTCATATGTCTTAACTTGCATTCCTCTCAAGTCTCACCTCCTTTCTGATGTATTTCCCTTTCATTCTAACCATCTGGGATCTTTTTCTTTGAACAGCATGCCTGGTGTCTATTTTAGAGTGGGAAAACATTCTTTCTTCACATCTAACCAACCAAAGGGGGAATTTCCACTCTACTCCCTAAAGGAAATAAAATAAGGGAGTGTTATCATACATCTTTTGGGTTGCCTTTTTCTATACATACATCCTCTCCAGAACAAAGATGGCTGCCAGGACAGGTGAATTTGGGAAAGGGAATTGAATGTGCTTGCTCAGATATTTCTATTCTTACCCTCATCTGCATGTGTGAAGAGAGGCGGCATGCTTGTTTTTACTGGATGTATAGCATGCTTACAGGGCAGACCTTCTGCCCATTTTGGGTAACAGTCCAGGTCTGAACTATAAGCTTAATTCAAAGAACCTCCCTGGGGTTATACATATAGCCTCATAATCAACTAGCTCCAAGAAGCCACTGTATTGATTTGTAGTAGCATGCCTTTTTGACCTTGTTTTCAATTGATTCTGGACCTTGGGGTGAAAAGGATAGAGATGCTCTGAATTAAGCCCATGAGATTCCAAGCTTGGGTACTTTCCACACCATGCCCTTTTGTTCTTTGGAAATCTTTCTCACTAAATACAAAAACCCTGTGCCTCTCTCTGAGGTCAGGGTACTTTCCTAGACCATTCATAGTTAGCATCATGGTGTAAAGTCAGAGAACTGAGCTGTCAATGCAGGGAAAACTACATAGAACTGTGAACCCAATGCTTATTAGCCACTGAATCTGACCTTTGTGTCATTAGAGGGGAGGGACAGAAATAAGGAAGATACTAAAGAGGACTACAGGGAGAAGTAGAAAGCAGATGCTAAAGAATAAAAAAAGTAAAGCAATTTTCAGAGTATATGATATGGAGCATGGAACAATAACCAGAAATGAAACACCAATAACTCATTGTCAAATAGTCCCAATACTTTCCAGAGAAAATGCTTCTCCTTTAAACCTAAGAAAATGTAAAATGGTAAAATGTAAAGGTTGCATGCTTTATAATTAAAAGTGTTTTATGACTCTGGTTACAAATTATGCAATTTGACTGTTTTTGAGTGTGTCTGTTTCTATTTTTTGTCTATTATTACAGAAATAGATAAACGGAGTACAGAACAATATGACTGTAGGATTAAAACATTAAAGTATCTTTTAAAAAAGTGATCTCTTCGAACCTAGAAAGCACAAAGTATCTATTATTTATTTGCCAATTACAATAGGCCCAATATGATTACAGATTGCTCAGTATGCTGTTATTTAACTCTTTGTTGTAACAGGGGAAGGAGACAAAGATACTAGCAATATGTCAGAGTCATCACTCCATGTCACAAAGCTCACATAAGGTATAGCCAGCTTCAGGCAATCCAGTTCCAGAGCCTATAATCCTTCTCTTGGAAAATCATACCTTTCACCAATTAAGCCTCTCATAATGAGTAACGGAATTCTGAGAGGAAGTACACGAAACAGGAATTACTTTGAATAACGCACTTTATCTACAATAAAGTGGCGTCTGTGCTACCCAAATATTCTCAGTCTAATACTGTTACTTTAACAGCAGCAAGAATGAGGTTTGTTTGTTTGTTTGTTTGTTTGTTTGTTTGTTTGTTTGTTTCTTTCTTTCTTTCTTTCTTTCCTTTTCCCTTATTTTCTTTTCTTTTCTTTTTTTATTGTTTTTGAGACAGGGTTTCTCTGCATAGCCCTGGCTGTCCTGGAACTCATTTTGTAGACCAGATTGGCCTTGAACTCAGAAATCCACCTGCCTCTGCCTCCCAAGTGCTGGGATTATAGGTGTGTGCCACCAAATGCCCAGGAAGAATGAGATTTCTTAAGAATGGCTGTGTTCACATCAATTCCTTTCTTGGGAGTCTGTGTGGCACATCCTAATTGGTGCCTTTCACGTTTAGCTGTAGTTAGATTTGACCCCATAGGTCAAATCTACTCACAGCTCTGGCATGTGAATTTGAAGCTTCACTGATTTCTACCTTTTCTTCAATAATGTTAAAATTCTGTCCGGTAAATGATATTCACTAGACCTAAATCGTTCTGTTCACAGTTTCACATGATAATCACGCTACTAAATAGGACAGAATGTACTTTTTGTTTTCTACAGGGGTTCTTACAATCTCTGTAGATTTTTAATACATCCTTGTGCCATTTATACTTCCCAATTCTGGAAGTGTGGGACATATATATTTTGTAGGAATTCTCCAGTTCCCACACGTACACATAATGCTCATTTTAAAATCTGGTATGCATAGTTGACTGACGCTATGCCTAGTATTACTATGTGAACTCTGAGCACTGTGAAAAAAAAAAACCCAATGAGAATTGGCTAGTTAAAACACAAAGTATTCACTTGCGTCAATGTTAAGGTCTGTAAAGAAATGTGACAGGTATTTTTTGTTTTATTTTGTATTTATTTTTTAATTATTAAAAAATATCTTGTTTAATATCATTGTCATTAAACTTATTTTTAGATATTTTCTTTATTTACATATCATATGATTTCTCCTTTCCCAGTTTCACCTCCAAAAAACAAACAAATGAACAAACAAAAACAACAAGAACAAACCCCTGTTGCCTCCCCCTCCCCATGCCTGCCACCCCACCCTCTCCCACTTTTCGGCCCTGGCATTCCCCTACACTGGGGCACAGAACCTTCACAGGGCCAAGGGCCTCTCTTCCCATTGATGTCCTCTACTATACACAAGCTGCCAGAACAATCAGTCCCCTTTTTCTTTTAAATAGAGAAATTTGCAAATGGAGAAAAAAAATCACAGACTTCCTGCTGTCCTTTGATTCATCTCTAATTCACTAGAACTCTCATTTAAAAGTATCTACATTGTTGAAAACCCATTTAATTTCCCACAAGCAACTGGTGATTGCTGCCAATAGGGAAGTTTGCTGCCCAAGGACTCAAGATGCTTTGAAAAGAACATTGAAAACTTTTAAGATGAGTGAATTAATGGCTCAAAAGCATATGGGAAAACTATTGGGAAACCTGAGGTTGATGATTATCTCCAAGGCCTCCTTAAATGAGAAAATGTTATCTGCTAAGTAAGCCAAACCTATTGATAATTAGCCTTTCCTCTCACTTTAGCTTACACATATTGAGCCTAGGGTCATAAGTTAGGAGCTTAAAATCTCATCCTTGAGATCCTCATTTTGACGACATACAAGTGTAAACAGTTCTGAGGACAAAGGAAGCTCTCATTGCAAACACTGCTTTCAATGAAAAGTCTTTAGGACATTGGCTAAGTGTAACAAACTATCCACCATCCCTTATCAGTGATAATATGAGAAAAACCTGAAGTAAAAAACGTAAAGTGGAAACGTGAGAGCTATCCCTCTCTTGTAAATATTTATGATTCACCGGGAGGAACTCACAGTTTTCTGTGAAAAAGAAAGCAAGAGTTGCTGGGTGTCATCTTTGTCAGATGGATGCGTCACTCTGTGCTTTTAAAGTACGGATGACTGGCTGACTAATCACTTCTTGTTCTGTGTCCCACATATTTTCCTGGCATGGTTTTGGCCACTTTTATTCCTTATGACATTGAGTAGGTTCCTTATAACGACCTACTGAGTCAGGATTTTACCTCTCAGATGAGGAATTGGGGATTACTGAAAAATGCCACTCAAGTAAGCTTTAACCAGGCCCCAGGTGAGTCACATAAATGGCCTTTCTCTTCATGTGTCTAAAAGAGACATTAGAAGGTCAAGGAGCTAAGGATACATGCATCTGTTAAATCACACCATAATTTATTCTCAATTAAAAAATTTGATTTCAACTTATTGGATGCCTTAGGGGAAAAAGCTATAAATATACTATTTTTAAACTGTAATTAAACTTAATATTTTTTTTAAATGATCAGACCACTTTTAACACATAGGGTGATGACCAATAACATCTCCTGGTTTATGTCACTTGACACACATTCACTTTATGTTCTGTTTTACTATAAAAACTAATGTTTCTCAAGTATATAAACCCACTGAGAGACAAAAACATCTTACATGTTCTTAAGTCCTGAGAACACATTTCAACTATATTAGCCAAACATATACACACATAATTTTCTCTCTCAATGCACTGGACAATGTCCTGTTGTAATCAATTCTCAATAGATAAGTATTATTTATATAGCTAAAATATTTCATTCTTAAGGTAGTTTAATGACATTGTTTTTTGGTTTGGTTTTTTTTTTTTTTTTTTTTTTTTTTTTTTTTTATTTCTCTTATATCTGTTCAACATCCAAAGTAACTCCTACTTTTTACCCAAACATCAAAAGGCTCAAGGTCAGGATTTTCCCACCATTTCTCTATACTTTCCTTAGGGACACAGAAATTATATGTTAAGCATTCAGCAGACAAAGTCATTTCAGTTGTCAATCTTTTCTGAAGATGCTTTTCACTTAACAACTTCTGTAAGTCAGTTCTTTTTACCATACTACATGCAATGAGTAATCACTCCAAGAATGTTATATTAGTTTTACAACCCATTGCACTGAGCAATATCATTCTGCTTTAAAATGATTTACCAAGACAGAGCTATGGGAGAAATGATTAAACCCATTTTACACATTAAAAGTGATTCCGAGAGGAATTACATTCTTCATTATTTGTTTAGGATGAAGTTCCCAAACCTAGAATTTAAAAACCTAGTCTAAAAGTCTGTCCACTATGCAAAACTTTCCATAGCACTGAACCATCATTGGCACAGCATCCTGGGAGGTTTCTTAAGTCATTATCTCAAGTGCTTTCACATGATTTTACATGATGCCTATGTACTTCTTATGACTCAGGGTTTAAAGTTATTTATTTTATCCTTGAATGATTACTAGAGCAGAACTTCCCCAAAACAGTATGTTTTTATGTAATTGTTCTAGAAGACTCTTTAACATCTATATCATATACACAGTGTCTTTCCCTACATAGACTATGGAGTGATCACTGTAAATATCAGCCCCCGATGTCTAGTTTGTATATTACATTAGGTTTTACATTCACCACTAATATATTCTATTATAATTATCATGGTAGAATTTATCAAAATTTTAATAAAATAAATCAACTGAGAAAACTCATCCCAGACTTTGACAACTGGTATATATTTCCAAATTTTAAGTTACTTTCTCAAAAATTACAAAAAAAAATGATTTCAAAGGGATGTCTCTGAAGATCACACAATAGCACTGGTCTTTTAAAAAATCTCATCAAGAGCATGTACAAAGATAGAATTTATTGTCAAGTAGAAACTGTATCATATTTTATCTTTTTTATTAGAAAATATTAGGGTGGTTTTGAAGATACTATACTGTCTTTTAGAACAGGGCAAGTAACTAATTTACGAAAAGTTAAGAAAAATAAATTTCATGGTTAGATAACGAGTTTAGCTAACAAAGTTTCCTATAGCATTAGTTTTTAAAAGAAAACAAAGTTTAGTGCTCATTCTATTTTCTATGCTTAATATACATCCCTAGAAACAACAGAGAAGGTCAAAGGTTCACATCTATTTTATTCACCCAGAAGCTTCTAGATTAGACTAGCAAAAAGATTAAGATGTGTTGCAGGGGTTGAAAAGAACTCATTAATACTTGCTTATTTAGAGATGGGAGTCAGGTCTTCAAATAGCAAGTGCTTGATGATAAAAGCTCTTGAGGTATTATAAGGATAAATAATTATTCCAAATTAGCATCTTCTATTGCAATCAAGATAATTTTTCTAGTCATGGGAGGGAAGGATAAATATTCACTGAAATGCACTTTAATAGAAGAGTCTTCACAATCTTCCATCAAATAAAACTAGTGTCTATATCTTCCTTAAAAAAACATTAGAATAATGTTAGAGAACAAAATCCTCCCATTACTCCTCTAAATCAGAGTTGGGCTGATGCCCAGACCACAAAAAGCTTTTATTTGTGAAGAATCCTCTCATGCTATTAATGTATAACACATGTGGCTATTTAAATACAATATAACTATATAATTAACCAACAGAGACTTTTTCTAACTGTTCAATTACAACTCTTAGTCATAAATGACATAGAATAAACAGAGTTAAAATTGTTTCTAAAGATAAATGAGATAAAGAATGTTACTCAGAGCAAGCATCCTTTAATCAGTTTAGCTGATACTTGGGCTAAAGGAAATGATGAAATTAAAAAAAAAAGACCTGTACTGTTGTGAGAAAAACAAACACCTTTATTGCTCATTTCTACTTAAAGGATTTGGGTACAAGACTGTACTGTTCCTATTTCTTATCAAAATGGTAATGCTAGATGCAAGGTCTCTTCTGTAGGGAATTGGTACTTAAACCTCCCTCAGCAGAAACGTATGTATCTTTCATGGTTCTGTCCATATCACCATTGCCCCTTATGTACTTGTGATTTATTATTAATTAAGATATATTTTGAATGTTTTTTGATCCACTTGAAATAAATTTATTTGAACTCATTAAATTGCCAAATAAATGGACCTCTCCAAATGCATGCTTCTTTAGATCTTCTCCCATGAGAAACATCTTGCTGGATTAAGACAATGGTTAAGCATTAAGATTCCAAGACAAAACAGAAGACTCAACAAAGACTGCAGCCATCCAGAAAGAGGAATCACTAAGGACATATCTTGTCTGTATTTTTCCAGGGAGGCTCCAAAGCAGATGAATAGACACAGATCTTTTCTTTTCATCACATCTAGTGTATGACTGATTAGCCTGTTTGGATAATTAATGAGCTGACTGCTATTCACACACACACACACACACACACACACACACACACACACACACACAC
>JADRCC010163267.1:0-12352 GCA_019843855.1 Hylomyscus alleni
CCCCCCCCCCCACCAAATGCAGAAAGGATTAATCTTGATTGTGAAATCAAGAAACAAAGATACGGGCCTATTGTGCAATAATCAGCCCACCTCTCAATGAATAAGTAATATTTCTCACAAACCCAAGTTAGATAGTGGATTTATTTAACCTCTTGGGGTCAGGTAATAAATACTAAGTGAATTATTCAGCCCAATGGCTAATCAATACAATTTCATGATATATTTTTTGTGTTTCATAAAAGGTTGTACACTAAAGGCAGTGAGCAATTATGGAAATTGGGCCAGAGCTCCTCTCAATTCTTCTCCTGCTTGAAACCCCAGCAGGCCACCTTGACAGCAAATCGATTAGTGCTCCAGTGAAGCCGCTCAGTGACCCTTGACCTCCTTCTAGCAGGCCTGACAGAAGAGAGAGTATTTTATATTTATTTTATTGAATTAACTCCATCTTGCCTGTACCAACGCTTTACACACATTAGGCTGGCAAGCTACAAGCTCCTTCACCATCTCCACGCTCCCCTGCTAAGCAAGCCCCGCCCCCTGCCCTGAAGATTTCTTTGTTCTGGTTTCCCTTTCACTTTTGGCCTCCTTGTAGGATTCCAGTCTACTCTGGGACTCCAGGAGGAGTTCCAGGTAATAACACTAAAGAACACTGCATACATGCCCCAGGTTCCTGCCTACCTAGTCCATTCAGGAGAGTGTGCTACACTCCTCCCCCTCCCCACCCCTAGAAAGACAAGGACCACTCAATAAGAGCTGGCTCACCATCAAGCTATCTGGGACCGAGTAAGGGAATAGCAATAGTTGAAAATGTTTCCCACTGGAAAAATCAAAACAAAATCAGAAGCCATCAGTAGTCTCGGTTCTTATGTCCTAATTATATTATTGCCTCTTTGAAGCTATAAGAGATGGAGAACAGGAGTAATGAGAATGAGCCAGTGGAGTTACTAGCAGTATTTCTTTAAAACAAAACAAAACAAAACAAAACCAATAAACAGATAGACTCGCTACCATCAACAACCCCAAACTGGTAACCATCACCAAAAAATCTTAACTTTGACTTCTGCCAAATGGAACAGCAATTAGAAATAACTACAAAGTAACCCAAGAAACTATAAGGAGAAAATGTCAAAAAACCCCAAAACAAACAAAAAAACAAAACAAAACAAAAAAAACAACCCACAACTGACAGTTCTGGGGACTGAACAACTGAAGTATCTGCAGAAACACAGTTCTAACTCACAGAACTGAAGGATGTTGGACTATATTTGCAGGGAGAAGCACGGGACAGAGGTGTGTTACCTAGGTGATGGAATTCAGTCCTTCCACCTACACGCTGCAGACTTTGGACAAGTCACTGCATCGTCTCTAAGTGTCTGCTCTCCCCTGTTCATGAGGGTGACATCAGCTGTCTGTGTGTAATGAACATGTTGGCTGCCAAGGCTACTTAATCAGGTGCCAAAGGGTGTGATAAGGATAGAGAAGCAATGACTTTTCAGTCCTGTTTTATTAGCAGAGAAACTAAAGAATGTGGGGACTCAGCGTTCATCTTCCAGGTACCGTACCGCCATTTCCAGGTTCTTGTATACACAGTCTTAGAGGACCTTGTAGCTTAGCACTGAACATTCTCCCCTTTGCTCTATCTCCTCTACAGACCAAAAATGGAAGACCTATTCCCTCATTGCAGGGGTAGAGGGCGTGGCACTGTCCCATTCTATTTATTCCTTGCCCCTGCCATAAAGGACGAGGTCTTAGACTTCATGGGGACAAGGTGATGAGAGGTGGATTTTGGGGGGCTAGAAAAGAAAACTGAAAGAATGAAGTTAGGGATCAGATTAAGTCAGTCCATAATTATGGTCAGTGGCTCAGTTATCTCTCTGGGGGGTGAGCTGGCACCTCCAGACATTGAATTCATGTGTCTAGGGGCTTATCTAGACCCTCTCCAGCTTCTTCAACAAGGAAGACCTCTGTCACCTCCCCATGTGCTACATCAGCCATCCATCCACAGGTCTTCTATAGGAGAGGGACTGGAGTCTGAGCCAATTAGCCAGAACTGTTTCTGCACCAGTGTCCTCAGCCAGGCTTATGGGCAGTCCCATGTGCCAGGAAAAGCTTGCAGCCACGGTTCTGGGAATATTATGAAGGAAGAGTGTCCTGACTTTGTTTCTCATCTGTTTCTGTTCTTTGTTGTTGCAGACATATGAGTTGTGCATTGTTTATCTCAGTAGTATTTTCTTCTGCTGGCCCATTCTTGATCAGCATGAAGGATATAGGGAATAACCTCTCTCCCTCTCCCTCTCCCTCTCCCTCTCCCTCTCTCTCTCTCTCTCTCTCTCTCTCTCTCTCTCTCTCTCTCAATCTTCCCTTCCAAAAAAAGAAAAAAAATCAAAAGCATGGGAAGCAGAAGATGAAAATGAGGGACTCCACTCTCCCCACATGTTCCCTGCTCAGGATCTAGGTACCAGCTCCAGTAGTTTACATGTCTACAGCTGATGAAAATACCTTCTCCTAGACATGAGCTCCTAACCAGCGGGCTAGGACCAAGCTATGGGAACTGATGAGGGGTATCAAGGACACACAGGTCCAACAATTTAAACAACACCGAAAATAATTGTGGTATGGGCGCTGCCACATAAGAGGAATTTTAGGCTGGATTATTTGAAGGATACAGAGTAGAGGAAGTTAGCAAATTCACCCGTAAGCCACCATTCCCCAGCATGCCAACGATGTTTGTTTATTTAAGATGTTGAAGCTACAGAGAAGATCTGGAGTGGGCACAGCTGACGGGAACTTCAGAAAGAAAAGCCTTAGCCTTCCTTGCCTTGTCTTGATGATGCCAATAAGATGCTAATACTCGGGGATTTTCAGTGGGGGTGAGAGGTGCTGCCTGCCCATATGACAGCATTGAGACACTTAGTAACACTTTTAACATTTCCTTTGATCTGATGTCCAGGAATCCACCTGCCTGTGAGAGCATTAGGTACCAGGAAATGGGTGTCACTGGGGAGAAAGAGACTCTGATTCTGATGCCCCTGGTGTAGGGCTGTGGGCAAGTTCTCTCTTCTCCAGCCCTTATTTGTAAAGTGGACAGGCTACTTCATACAAAATAAACATCATTATGAGTCATGGCGGTGTGTTTGCCTGGATGTCTGAGAAGTTCCACACGGGATGTTTGCTTCCTTCAAAAACTGGAATTTAACAGCCAAAGGAGTCTCCCCCCAACGGCCCCCCCGCGCCCCTGCCTCACCCCGAAGGACTCAAAACAGAAATCCATTTACTCAATCAGCTAACTCCGCAACCAAAACAGCACAAGTCCCTGGTCAAAATGATCTGGCCAGGATACTTGTAGCAGTCGCTCACAAGCCAGCCCTGTTGAGTTCTTCTATCAGGTCCCACAGTAAAGGAAATCACTCACACCTTTGTATAACTCTATGCATTAAACCATACATTATTCTTCTCCTTTCTTCTACTTTTAGAATCTATACACAAGTGATTACCTCGGTCATTTTTCAATATTACTTTCATGCTCAGATAAAGCATTTTCAGAAAGTTATTTATTTATTTTTTTTTGCAGCATGCCAGGTTGCTAGATCGTACTAGTTAAAAGAAAACCACTATATAAACTACTCTGTCCTTTTGTGCACATTACATTTCCATACAAATGCTGCAAAGTGGGATTTTCACAGGTTGTCCCGGGTACAGTTATTTGAGATATTTTGTTAGATCTCATTTTTGTGCCATTTCACACATTAAGAAAAAAAATCAGAAAGCAAGCTGCTAAACTAAGTAATTTTCTTATTCGAAGTTCCCTCATTTCAGAGGAAAAATGTATTTAAATATGAAAAGTCATTTCACCATGAAACTAAAAGCCAACTCCTACTAGACATCAACAAGGAGCTCCTGGAATATCTTTAAAATATTGGCTCTGATTTGTGAACAACCAAAGCAAGACTTGGATGCAGAGGAAAAGGAGAAGACGCTTAAAATCTTGAATGAGCGCAACCCAGCACTTCTAATAATGGAGACCACAGATCCATGATGTATACAGTTGATCCTAAAATATTTACTGTGATGCCTTTAAAAGATGGAGGAAGCAAAAGGAAAGCGAGACTGGACATATTCTTAAGGTTATACTCCAAACTGTTCTCTGTACACCTGCAATATTAACCATTTGCTAACATGTGGCAGATTTCTTCCAATTGTCATGTCAACTAAAGCCTCCCCTAAAGGCCATAGATCTAGGAACCTTCATGGTCATTCATGTTCCAAACCACAGAGCTCTGGGCTCTGTCGGAAAAGCAGCTACCACAAGATAACAGCCAACACCAAGCTGGCCCTCGACTGTCAACACAGGGACCCAGACTATAGAGCTCTAGAACTGGACTCTAAAGATGCTGTAAACTGACTCTCTCTGTAGCCAAGGGAGAGACAAAAAGAGGAAACACTTGAATATTTAATAAACAATTCTGCACAGGCTTTTGAGTCTGGGCACACAGAGCTTATAAGCATGATCTACTTTCCATCCACTCCGGCCACCACCAAAATGGCCGCACCATCCAGATGTCTAGTCTCAAGAAACTGGTAGCCTTTTCTCTTTGATTTCTTCTCGGGCTGATTTGTCAGCATCCTCTCTCAAAACCCTGCAGAACTGCTTTAATCTTTCATTTGAGTTTCACTTCCAGCCACAGAGATTGTCCAGCCTCTGTGCCCTAGGGGTTGCCAGGCAGCAAGTCCCTGCAGACAGGTAAAGCGTCCTCAGGAAATACAGAGAACAAGACCAAAGGAAGGAGAAAGGACAGATATTCCACATGCATTTTTAACACTGCGAAATTTAACTAAAACGTCTTCCCTGGTAGTGCTTTTAACTAACAAGCAGGCAATATACTATACTGTGAAATGTTTTATTTTAACGTCTTTCAGTTTGGGGCTCTGTAGCTGCTGTAGGTATGGATGTCCATTAAAAGCAACAGGGACTGTAAATCAGATCCCTATACCTTTCATGGCATAGAGAGCTATTCTCCTGCTGCAGAGCACGAGGCTTTCTCGGATACGAATGGGGGTGGCATCTGCTTGTATAGGGGAGAAGAGACCTTTCTTAACATGTGAATTTATGCTTTTAGACAGGTGGTTGTATGTAGACAAGAGATTCCAATAAACAGATTTTATGGTAGCTGCTTAGAAACAGATTCTGTGTTCCATATCTCCCAGGGAACTGTCATCTTATTCAAAGGAAAATACAGAAGCAAAGCCTTGGCAGAGTTCTAAGTCACAGTTCGCAACACAATGTGGTACCTAACCTTACATGGAGCCATGGTCATAGAATCTGAGTTCGACCCATCCTTAATGCTTTAATAAGCTAATAGTATTTCTGAAGATTCTGACTGCAGCATCTCTCATCCCTGCATAAAAACACAGCGAATGCTACATGGAAGAAGCCGGTTGGTAATTTTTAATACTGTGCAATATATACAATACAAAAGTATAGATTCTCAGATACATAGGATTTTTTATGAAGCATAAATCTTAGAGATCGCTATGTTTTAAAAAGACATTGATATACTTGCTGCTTTTAAAAATAAATAAATACAAAGATTATCTGTGTCACGTATGGATTCCAGGTGGTTATTTTTTATATCTCATTTCTCTCTGAACATTTTCCTTCTGAGTCGTAGGCACTTCATGAAGGGAAGCCAAGAATAATGCAAGTTGCAAAACAGATTGAGAGAATATTTTTTTAAAGCACCTTGAGATTTCCATAATTTATAATAGATATTCACACACCTGCATAAAGAGGCTGACGCCCTGCTTCTACCCCTAACTCCAGGTGATGAACAGAGGGTGTTTACCAGGAAGAAACAATTAGCTATTTCTAAAAAAAAAATCCATAGCCTGGCAACAAACTGACCCTCACCTCCTGGGCTTCATTTTATTCCTTTTTTGTTTTGTTTTGTTTTGTTTTGTTTTGTTTTTTGTTTCTTTTTTCTTTTTTCAAGACAGGGTTTCTCTGTATAGCCCTGGCTGTCCTGGAACTCACTCTGTAGACCAGGCTGGCCTTTAACTCAGAAATCCACCTGCCTCTGCCTCCCAAGTGCTGGGATTAAAGGCGGCTTCCTGTAAGACATTCAGAGAGTCTGCTCACTTTTATTTACCACACCAAATGCTGCTTGTGGTTGACAGTGTTCATTCCCACAGTTGTGGAGACTTAAGGGCAAGGGCAATATTGAACTTCATTTTTGCTTACATGGCTGAGGTGGAGGGAACCCCGGAGTACTGATCTATCCAAAAGAGAGAGGAGAGAGAGAGAGAGAAAAAGAGTGTGCCACAGTGAAATCTCTGAAGAAGAGTTCTTTGACGTAGAATGTCCCCCGTTAGAGCCCTCAGCCACCACAAAGCCGCTGTGCAATTGCAAAAGAACTCTTTCCCGTGCAAAGAAGTTGGTTGTCAGTGCCAGAGTGTCAGAGATGGTACACTGTGTGAAGGGGTGGACACCTGCAGGTGGCTCTTCTCCTGTTCTCGGAGTCTGGGCCTAGCCTAAATCTGAGAGCCCCGGCAACCCCAGAGATCATTCAGTCCATGCAGTTTTTGAGGTCAGGAATCACACTGATGCCCAGAGGTGCAAATTAAACACATCTCAGGTGAATAGCCAAAAAGGGAAAAGCCAAACCCAAGGCTAGCCTGTCTGTGGAAACTAACCCCACCACAGCCCCTCTCCCGCGAGTCTAAAGGTTGACCCTACTCTGGTTTATTTACCTAGAACCATGATCAACCAATTCAAATATTATCCCAAATGTCATTCTGGCTGGGAAACAGTCAACTTTCTCCAAGCAATTAGACATATCACTATTTTCCCAAAGGGGTGGGAATGAGGACTACTTTCTATGTCTATGTGTGAGAGAGAGGCTTAGAATATAAGTATTTTGGCTTATGGCTTGCATAAAAACCCGTCTTCTAAACAGAATTTTGCTATAAATACTGTATTTGCTGATATGTTAGTTAAAAGTCAAAGTTCTTGGGCTGGAGAGATAGCTCAGCAGTGAAGAGCATTGGTTGCTCTTTCAGAAGTCCTAAGTTCAATTCCCAGCAACCACACGGTGGCTCACACCCGTCTGTAATGGGATCTGATGCCCTCCTCTGGTGTGGCTGAAGAGAAAGACAGTGTACTCATATACATTAAATAAATAAATCTTCTTTTAAAAAAGTAGTCAAAGTTCTTGAGGTAGATACACAGTTAATAGGTTCTAAGAACTTTCTAGTGTGGCTCATAGACCAGTTCCTAGTTACTAAATATTCAAAGTGAGCAATTGAAGAGTTAAACGGGATGCCACTATAGATAGATTTGAGGCACTTGCTGCAGGTTGTGCTGTCTCTAGAGGACTCTGAAATATCTCTGGAAGGGGGAAAGTCCATCACAAATGACTTGATAATCACAACCAATATGCACCAACTATCTCACCGAACAAGTATTTGATAAATGAAATGTTTCAAAAGCGCAAAATAATCCAAATAGGACAGCTTGAGCAACTTCTCACTCAGTAAAATGTCTGTCTGCCACAGACGCATGAGGGTTCAAGAGGATGGATGTTCAGAATTCAGGTAAAGAGAAACTAGTCCCAGCAGCACACACTTGTAATCCCAGTGCTGAGAAAGCAGAGACTGGGGGATTCCTGGGACTTCCGGAGCAGCCTATCCTAATTAAAGGACTCCAAGTTCAATGAGAAACCCTGTGTCACAAAAATAAGGTTAAGAACAACTAAGGAGGACATGTGATGTCAACCTCCACCTTCCACATACATGCACACACATGCACACGCACATAGCGTGAGCACAGAAAGACACACAGACACACAGACAGACACAGAGATCCAAATAGAAGAATACTGATTTCCCCTACTTGAAAATAAATTTAAGAAGAAAAATCAAGTTTCAGCTATCAGAAGATACATGTACAAATTCACATAAACACTCAGGAACTCTTGTCCATCTGACCCCATGGACTACAGTCATTCTACTGAAACGCTGCGTTCTCTGTAGAGACCGTTGACACAGAGCACTCGTTCTCGGTTCGGCCATCATTCCCTTAATGCTGTGTGCTCCCTGAATGGTAGTGAATCGGTCCCTCCCCTTTTGTGTTCGCTCATGTCATCTGCCTTTGCTTTCCTCGCAGCAATGAACACAACTGTAATTTCGGCACCGTTCACTAGATTCTGTCCATAACTATCTCCCCCACTAGAGTCTGAGCCTGTGCACTGTACATCACAGTCTCTGCCCAGCACATAGTAAGTACTCAATGAATGAATGAATGAAAGAGTCACTATGTATTAAAGGTGCCCTGGTCTAATTCTACACAAAATACAAGGCCTGGAAATCCCAAATTGCTATCATCATCTTCCTATGTTAGCCAGATCTGATAACAACCACAATTCAGATTCCCATTGTGTATTTCATTTAAACATCGCAAAGCAGACAAAAACAAGCATCTGGAAATAGCTAACAAAAAGTGAGAAAGACAGAAATAAGTTCATGACTCTGCCAAAGGACTCCAAGACAGCAACAAAGCCACATAGGTCTTGGGGCACTTCCTACGTCACGAGGCATTGCAAAGGATGTCAGTGTCTATTGCCAGCTCCTGCTTTGGCTCACCGAGCTACCACTCCAGGAAGAAGGGTGTGACTTCTCCGGCATTCTATCATCCTGAATCTTCTATTAACCGACACTTGTGCAGTCACAGTACAATGATAAATGATAGTCATAATTATGACCCTAATTCACAGCAAGTCACCAAGGTATCCACTGAATCACCGAAAAATGACATTAGGTGAAAAGTTCCTTGAGACAAGGGATCGTATTATACAATTCCCCAGGGGCTTGATACAACACATAATTGTTTAATAAAACTATATTGATCATAAGACTAGTATCACGTCTGAAATGATCTTCACATGGACTGTGTAAAGAAATTATCTATCAGCCAGAATGTTTAACTACATTGCATGTCCATTAATGTTTGTTAAGAGAAATTTAGCTTACCATAAATGGGAGCTAATGGCAGTCTGGGTGTGGGGATGTATGAGCCCATCTTTCACTTAGTAATCAGCATAGAAATTACAATATTGGGAAGAGTACTGGGAGATGACAGACATCCGATGAGCCCTATGCTAATGGAGGTGTCACAGTTGACCTTAGTGTTGCTTTAATCTCCCAGAAACGACGAGCTGGGTAGTAGATGTTGATATTAGTTAAACAAGCCAAACTAGGAAAAGTTTGATTTGCATCACACGGAAATTCTGGCCGAGGGAAGTTAACAGAAGTCATGCCACCCAGACTCGTGATAAAAATTCCTTGCATTTTTAACACATAAACTAATCGTTTCTCTCCATTGCCAGTTTAACTGAATGGAAGGAACATGGAAGGAATATGCTCATTGCCGCAGAGTATCCACACAATTTTTTAAAATAAGCAAAAAATTATGTTTCTCCCAAATATTGATCTGATATTTTTGCCTAGGGATCCAATAAGTAGCTTTATTATTCATATTTTGTCAGTTATTTGGTAGCATCTGGTATTGATTAATACTGTAATGTAAAGAACATAGTTATTACAAAAGTGTTTTGCATATGGGTGGTGTGTGCACATGTATTTGTGCTTGTATGTATGTGTTGGGGATACGTGCACAGACGTGCATTTTGGAGGCAGCTCTGACATCATGTGCCTTCTGTGAGTGCTCTCCACATTATACATTGAGGTTAAGCCTCTCACTTGAACCCAGAACTCACTGATATGGCTAGTCTATCTAGGCCAGGGATTCGCTGTCTCTATAGTTCAAGTAGTGAGATTATATATCAGCCATCATGCCCGTCCAGAATTTAGGCAGATGTTAGGCATCTCAACTGTAGTCTTCATGCTTCCAAGTTTCCATTGCTCCATCATTCCCAACCCTAAACGTATTTTAACTTGCTTTACACTTATCTATTTAGTGTATGTATGTGCACATACACGTATGTATGCTACAGTAAACGTGTGGCAGTCAAATTACAACTTGCCAGAATTGGTTCTCTCCTTCCACCATGGCTCTGTCCTTCCACCATGCAGGAGTAGGGGTCAGACTATGAAGCTTAGTGACAGGCTTTGCCCACCAAGCCATCTTGCTAGCCCTCAAATTATTGCTTTATCTCACATGTACGTATCTCCTCTCTCATTCATTTGTATTTGCTTATTTCTAAAGTGATTTTCTTAAGGACAGTAGAGGAACTGAGTTTTATAAACAAAACCACAATGAAAAATAAATGTAGCAGAACTAAAAACAAAGACCCAAAAGAAAGGGAAACTACCTTTGAACCTTACCAAATACATTTAATCTTTTGAATAACTGTATAAATATTTGGAGTGTGTTTCATTTATGTTTTCATCCGTTTTATTATGAAACAAGATAGGCTTTATAAAGTAGTCCTCTTGAACAGAAAATTAAAGGGGGGCAGGGAGGGGAGAAACTATGTTTAACTTCTGAAAAGCCACCATCAAAAGTTAGGCTTTTGGCCGGGTAGTGGTGGCACATGCGTTTAATCCCAGCACTTGGGAGGCAGAGGCAGGTGGATTTCTGCATTTGAGGACAGCCTGGTCGAGTTCCAGGACAGCCAGGGCTATACAGAGAAACCTTGTCTCAAAAAAAAAAAAAAAAAAAAAAAAAAAAAAAAAAAAAAAAAAAAAAAAGAACAAAAACAAAAACAAAGAAACAAACAAAAGGATAGGTTTTTGCCATTCAAGATTTCAAGACTATGTCATTTGTAATTTCTTATTGCTGGATTTTTTGTTTGTTTGTTTTTGTTGTTGTTGTTGTTGTTGTTGTTTTAATGCGGAGAAGAGTTAAGTCTCAAGAATTCTTATCTAGAAGCTTTTCTTAGCCAAGTTGAGCTGATGGGAACTACCAGTTTTTGCCAAGACCAGAAAAAGAAAAATCTATATACAGTTACTCTCACCTCTTCATCTTTCTCCTTTTCATACTATTTCTGACTCAAAATGAAAATGTTTTTATTGTTCTTTTTTCTTCTATTTAAAAAAAAAAAAAGGGAGGGAAAAGATTCCTAGCTGCATTCAAAGTGTGAGGCTACAATTTCGTTACCTAAAAGAAGTGATCTGAAACTCCCAGTGTAACAAACTGAGATATCTATTTAGGGCTGGGGTGAGGGGTGCCTCTGATTTGCATACGTTATCCCTGAGACTTTCCTACATGCATAATTTTAAGGTATTTAATGAGTGACTGAAATAGAAATGGAATTAGGTTGCAGACAATGACAGTAATGAAACTTGGGAACAATGAAATGGGATACAAGTCCAGAGCTGTTTGGTGAAATCAAATTGTGCAGCCCACAATCCAGTTTCTATTGGAACTAGCGCATCTTGCGATCAATCTGTCATAAAGTATCAAGATTAATCAAGCTAATATTAACATTAAGGAGCACCTTCACATCCTTTCCTTTCTCCCACTTGCGCACCATAAAAGGAGACGGTTGAGAAAATGACCCAGGATGTCCACCTTGACTCTCATCTCCTTTTCCTGTCTACAGCCAATCCAATTGTGCCCTGGCCACTTGGCTCTATGACCATCATCATTACTGGCCAAGAAACCATCATCCAGGATCATTGCTTTCATGTAATTTCTGAACTTAGTCTCTTTGCCTTTGAGTTCTGTTCCCTACAGCTCTCCTTATATCCTGCCTAAGCAAATTCAAATATTACTTTCTCTTTGGTTCTAGATAGAATCAACCAGTTCCTGACCTGGGTGGTACCAATAACACTCCATTCCACCATCTAACACATCTTATTATTTAGATCTTTGTTTGCATAGGTCTGTATGCACACACTCTCATGAGGGCAAGAAATACCTCTGCCACACAGGAATGTGAGCAATAAATACCCCACCCCCAAAGGCTTTCAATGATCTTCTATTAAGCTCACTAGCTTTATTATGGAATTATGTTATTAAATTAAGCATATCAATTTATCCATCATGACAAATGTGCTTTAGAACAGTAAACTGTGTAAAAGTATGGGCTAGGGAGACAAGCTCAGTTGATGAACTGCTTGCCATGCAGTCATGAGGACCTGAGTTAGAACCCCTTGTGAGAAGGTGGGCAGAGTGGTCTGTGCTTGTAGTCCCAGAGCTGATAGACAGACACAGACAGACACCTGAGGCTTACTCACCAGCCAACCCTAATAAACAAATCCCAGGTCCCAGAGAAAGACTGAATCTCAAAAAATATGGTGGATAATTCCTGAGAAACCACATCCAAGGTTGACATTGGTACACACACACACACACACACACACACACACACACACACACACACACACACACACA
>JADRCC010163269.1:0-12918 GCA_019843855.1 Hylomyscus alleni
AAAAAAAAAAAAACCCACACTATAGCCAAGCCAAAAGAAATACCAGTGTCTATACAAGCTCAGAGTAGCCAACATTTCCCACTCCTTAACACTCCCAATACCTTGTCCACTCTCTGCAAGTGTATAAAAGTAACTAAAATAAATATAATTTTAGGTATCCTGAAGAGAAGAAAAGGAAAGAAACAAAAACAAGAAAACAAAAACAAAACCAAAAAATCCCAAAAATCAAAAAAGAAAAACCACAAACTGTTTAAATAGCATCCTACCATAAAGTTTGAGTACCAGTTCAAGTTAGTATTTGGGATTTAATACAAAGACCTAAAATGGACATTTTAGTTGACTAATGTTTTTCAGACTTTTAAAATAGGGGGGCTGAAAAGATGACTCAAGTGGTAAAGAACACGCCTCCAGAGGACCAGGTTTGATTCCCAGCTCCCACAGGGTAGCTCAAGATCATCTGTAAATCTAGTTCCAGGAGTTCTCATGCCCTCGTCTGGCCTCCATGGTCACATACAGTGCACAGACATACTTGAAGGCAAAACACCCATACACATAAAATTTAAATTTTTGAGTAATTTTTGTTATATTGAACATGCTTCGAGAGCAAATTTAAAAATTAAACAAATAAAAGCCACCACCACTAAAAGTCTGCATTTCTAAGATTTTATTTGACACTAGAGAATAATAAATAACTTTATACCTTCTGGATCCTACTATATAAAACATTGGTTAATAATTTTTCTTTCTTTGTGTAAGACACAATATATAATTTCAGAAGAAAAAATGAGCAATTAAAAAAAAAAAGAGTTGAGCTTATAGAGGAGGAAATCAAAATCAAGCTACTTCCCAAACAGGCCAGAGAGGTGAAGAGGTGACTGCTAATTACAGTCTTGTTAGGAGAAAAAAATTAGGGAGGGAGCAGCTAGGCAATATTATTCTCAAACTACAATAATCTTGTCATACACACACACTCTCACACACACTCACACACACACTCACACACACACACACTCCCTCCTGCTTATTAATGGCAAAGGCACATTTACTTTTATGTGATAGAATTTTTTAAAAGCATCTGATAACTGGTTTTCTAAACTCACTAGGATCATTGATCTGAAATTTTTTACTCTCTAAGCTGTCTTTAGTTTTGTTCATTGGCATCTCTGAAAGTAAAATCTTTAAATCAAACCTCAAAAATCAGTAACACATGAAGCTAGAAGAAATTTCCTTCATTTGGTAAATCTCTGAGAGAGCTGAACTAAGTTTTATGTTTGCAAATGTTCTGTTCCCAACACACTTTGAAGAAGATCTGTACTACTGCAGTGTCACCACCACCATCACACTGAAAAGCAGGCATTACAGCATGGGACTCTAGAGGGAGTTCTTTCCCTCAAAAATTATTCTATGTGGAAATCAAGCAGCAGAGGAATCAAGAACAAGAGTAAATAGTGAATTTCCCAGTTTGGTATTGCAGGTCATCAGAGAAAGAAAAGGAGAAGAGAGCTCTTTTCCCCAGGGACTGATGCAGGACACACCCTCTGCACTCACACAGCACTGTGGAGACTTCATTGAGGAAAATGTTACCTCCACAGCCACACCCACCATCTTCTCTACAAGTTTTGTACTTAGGAAGTAGTACAATGCTACAATAGCTTTATCCCAAAGGAGTGCATCAATGTTACAAAGCCATGTTCAAGTTCTAAGTCAAAGAGATGACTGTCATAAATGTTCATTAAAACCAAATAAAATACAAATTTTAAAATCAAGTAGAACACTGCCATAAATCTAAACTGTACTCAGGGCCTGAGGATAAGAGTCATGTCTCCGAACCCCTCAACTGATTTATGGACCAAATGAAAAGGGAGTTCTGTAGCTGAGGCTAAGGACAGAGAAGGTCACACTGCAGGCACTGGCTGTTACCTCCATCCTCATAATAGTAGTTATCTCCAAAAGCACTGCCCCCAGAAAACTCTGGTGTGTGTTTCTTCCTCTTCTTCTCTTCCTGTAGTTCCTTCTCTTGCAAAAGACGTGCTATGTCCTACAAAAAATAAAATAGAGGAGAAATCAATATCATCAGAGAGTGAACAAGGTTGACACAATGAAACTAGACTCACCTGTCAGCTCTCCTCTGCTGACTAAGGGTCTTCAGACTTTCATGCACTCATCAAATGTTATTCAGATACTCAGTAAGAGCAAGAGTATAATGTAGAAAAGCAAGCTGGGCTTTATTTTTCCCTAATAAAAATGTACCAATGGCTCAGGCTCTAAGACCAACAATCAATAAATGGGACATCATGAATCTGCAAAGGTTCTTCTGTAAGGCAAAGGACACTGTCCATAGAACAAATCCACAGCCTAGAGAATGGGAAAGATCTTTAAGAACCCTATATCTGACAGAATGATATTATCCAAAATTTACAAAAAAAACTCAAGAAGTTAGACACCAACAACCCATATAACCCAATTTAAAAAATAATGTACAGAACTAAACAGAGAATTATCAATAGAAGAATCATGAATGGCTGAGAAGCACTTAAATGTTAAAAGTTCTATTCATCAGAAAAATGCAAATCAAAACATCTCTGAAATTCCCATTAGAATGGATAAAATATAAAAAGAGAGCACATGGTGGCGAGGATGAGGAGCAAAGGGAACACTCCTTCACTGCTGGGTGAGTGCAAACTTGTACAATCAATATGGAAATCAATTTGGCAGTTCTACCTCAAGACCCAGCTATACCATTCCTGGGCATCTATCCAAAAGGTGTTCCAACATCCCACAAAGACACTTGCTCAGTTATGTTCACAGCAGATTTATTCATAATAGCCAAAAATTGGAAACAACCTAGATGGCCCTTAACTGAAGAACAGACAAAGAAAATGTGGTACATTTACACAATAGAATACCATTCAACTATTAAAAACCAAGACATCATGAATTTTGCAGACAAATGGATGGAACTTGAGAATATCATCCTGAATGAGGTAACCCAGCCTAAAAAAAGGCATTCATGGTATGTACTCACTTATAAGTGGATTATCAGCCATAAAATACAGGTACCATGGTACACTCCATAGACCCAAAGAAAATAAACTAGAAGGAAGGCTCAAGTGAGAAAGCTTGACCCTCACTTAGAAGGGGGAATAAACTAGGCATAAGGGATAGAAGGAGAGAGGGATCTGGGAGGGAGGGAGAATGGGGGTGGGGGAGGCAGGAGCAGATGTGGTGAAAGAGAGTAGGGATTGCTAGGTAGCCATAAAAACAAATGGAATCCTGCAAATGAACGGGGTGAATAGGTAGGGGTACCTCCAGGATAAGACAGAGACCTTGGAAAAGGGATGTGCTCAAGAATCAATGGGGGTGACCTGAGCTGTGAATTACTACTTTGAGGACATAGAACCTGAAGAGGCCATCTCCTATAGGTAGGTAGGAACTCCAGTAGAGCAATAGAGACACCCACCAACCCACAAAAGTTTCAACCCAAAATTTATCCTGTCTAGAAGAAATGCAGGGAAAGGGGATGGAACAGAGAATGAGGGAATTGCCAACGAACAACCAGTCCAAATTGAGACCTATCGCATGGGCAAGCACTAGTCCCTAATACCATTAATGATACTCTATTATGCTTGCAGACAAGAGCATGTCATCCTCTGAGAGGCTCCACCCAGCATCTGACTCAAACAGATATAGACACCCAAAGCCAAACAATAAATGGAGCTTGGGGACTCCTACGGAAAAGTAAGAGGAAGGATTTCAGAGCCTGAAGGGGAGAGGAACTCCACAGGAAGACCAACAGAGTCAACTAACCTTGACCCTTGGGAGCTCTCAGAGACTGAATCACCAACCAAAAAACAAACATGGGCTGGACCTAGGCCTCTTCACACATATGTACCAGATGTGCAGCTGGCTTCTTGTGGGTCCCAAACAACTGGAGCGGGGACTATCACAAAAGCTGTGCCTGTACTGAAATATTTTCTTCTAGCTGGCTGCCTTGTCTAGCTTCAGTGGGAGAGTAAGTCCCTATCCTCACAGAGACGCTGGGGTTGGGGGATACCCAGTGAGACCCCATCCCCTCAGAAGAATAGAGGGATGAGGAAAAATTGTGGGAGGGGGTGACCAGGATGGAGGCAATAAGTGAGATGGAAGGTGAATAAGTAAAAATATAAAATTAAATTTAAAAAAAAGTTATAAAGCTAGTTAAATCTATAAAGAGAGTCAAAGTTTTGCCTAAAGTTAATTCTAATATAATTTCTAAGATATATATTTAAGTCTTTCATCTAAATATATGACTAGGACTGGCAAGGAAATAGCAAGCTACACAACTTAAAAAACTGACTTATAATTAATTTAATTATAAAAAGTATACTTTTACAATACAATTAAAATTTTATAATTTTATAAAATGTTATTAAATTGTATTTTTACAATTTTTATAATTAATTAAAAATCATAAGATTTTTAATTTTTGGTGGTGATTCTGAGTCAGCTTTTCAGAGAAATACTTCTATGTAACAGAAAAAGAAAAGGTACACTTCTGCCTGGTACCCAGAGGTCCCGGTCTGAGCAGTCGCTATGGCCCAAATATGACCATCCTCTTACCACAGCAAAGGTGCATACAGACAACCACAATAACATATAACTGCACTCAGAGACAACATTCCTATAGACAGATGAAAGAAGGACTAGTACTCAGACTTAAAGGGATTAGTCCAACTCTGCAGTTAGGCTTTAAACAGAGACCAGAATTTCGTCAGGCAAAGTACAGACGAGAAGCAGGTTGTTAGGGTTTTCATTGGGACTAGGAATGGCCAAAAGCCTAAAGAACACACGATATGGAATCCTGCAGCAAATGGCGAGCAAGAAGATAGTAGAGGATTCACAGGCAGTGGTGAAAATCTTTAGGGTCTGTGGAGGATGAAAGGGATGGAGGATTACTAACGGCTCTGCTTGAGGTAGGGGTATTCTGAACACCAACATTCTGTCCATAAAAGCTCTATATAACAACATAAAGTCTCGTATGTTCATGGTGGACTTTTCTTCAGAGAGGTTCCATAAAGTCCATCAGGCTCTTAAAGGCTCAAACAATCGAGGCAAAAACTTGCCAAACAAGTGATAGTAAAAACATGGATAACTTGAGAGAGTTCTTTATAATATAGGATAAACAGTGTTCAAAGCTTAGTCGTACACATTTAAAGAAAAAAAAAATCACCTTTCATCTGAACTTTTCTGAATGTGTTTAAAAAGCTACAGAAAAAACTGTAAAACAACTTGAAATAATGCATTCAAAATAATCATAAACTCTCACATATGCAAAACGTTATATGCTAATGCCAAGAAATAAAATTAAAAATGACTGTAACACAGGTACTTTTATCATTCATTAATATAATTTTATAAATATGACAATATGGATGTCAATGTCCAGTTTCAAAAATTAAATATGTTATTAACACATGGTTTTCAACCAACTCATACAAACACACACACAGATATCCCTGAGAAAGGTTTATAATTTATTTAGTCTCAGACTATACAATTCTAGACACGTAAGCAGGGACAAATAAAAACCTACAGGTCAGAATGAGGGGGAAAGGAAAAGGAGGAAATCCTGTATTTCTCCATACAGGAAACTCAACTTCTACTGCACTAATAGAAACTGTCCCTTTGGTGATTCTGTTCTCTGTCCAGTTCAATCCATATGTTCTAAAAGGAACATTATGAGACTAATAGTAACTACTCAAATAAATTTCTTAAGGTTCCAATTAAGCTCAATGTAATAAAATGTACAAACTAATCAACCTTAAGGTCAAGTATTTCTGACAACTTAGCAATTAGCTGAGTAAATCACCGGGTACCAGTGTGCCAGAAATGTTCCCTTGATGTCTCACTAGGTACTGCACAAGCCAAGAAGAGAGACGGGGCGGAGAATACCTGGTAACACCCCCGCTCCCAAACTCTCCTGCTTTCTACACATTTTCCTAAATTCTTATACTACTTAGTAGAGAAGAAGAAAGACACACAAATGGGTTTCCCAAATACTCCAAATATCATTTTCCTAAGTGATGTGCTTTACAGTAAGCATAAATGTTGCTTCTAAAAATTGAAAAGAATACAAAAGAAAATAATCAGGACCAACTGACAGGAACTGATATTTAACTACACTCTGAAAATTTTCCCTTGCTTTGCTGGTATCAAGTTCAGTCCTTGTGATAATGTAGCCACAGTCCACTCCTTGAAAAATAGAAGGAAAAGAATCATGACCTCCTTTACAACAGCATGGGCCGGCCAATCTAGTGAGATATGAGAACACATGACAGGTACTTAACCACCAAATGTTTTCTTTTCTTCTACGTTTTCAATGCCTCAAGGGGATTAAGAATAAAAAAGAAGAATACAGACTCAACAGAAGTTACACTTCACCACAGGTCACAGGCCCCAAAGGGAGATCTCCTGCCTTCTAGCTCCACTGCAGCCTAAGGCACTCCTGCAGGTGACTAAAGACAAAAAGCTTTTCTCTGAAAGGAGCTACATGCAATTAGTATTAGTCACTGAACTCTGTGCTGCCAATCAACTCATCACTCTTGATAGGAACAAACTTCTGATCCTCAGCTCCCTTCCTATTAACACATAATCCAAAACAGATCACACTCCAAACAAATTGAAATAAAGCACTCAGTCCAAAGCATGCACTGTAGTTAACTCTTTAAAATGAACGCTGAAGGCTGAGGCTACAGTTAGTGGAAAAGTATCCCCAGCATACCCAAGGCTCTGGGTTCAGTTACCAGTATTGCTCCCAAAATTACAGAAAAGAAAGAACGAAAGGAAGAACTGCAACTTGATATGTATGCCATGATTGACTGACATCATGGGAAGCCTACCTTTTTCTGGATAGAAATGGGGAAGTAGAGGTGGGGGTTAGAGCAATGGGGACTGGGAAGAGAGGAGGGAGCTGAAGGAAGAAACAATGAAAAATATATACATTTTCTTGAAGGGGCCAAATGTGCTCTGGACAGTAGAGAATACAAATCCAAGGCTGGGATCCTTAACCTCATCCATCGGGTGGAAAAAGCCCAGGAGAATAATGCACAACATGGTAGCTCATTATTTAAGGATAGCCACTCACACAGCCCAGGCAGCCCTCAGACCTTTCCCAGAGGGAACACTACTGAATCATAGGACCAAGCAATTCAGGGAAAATTTACACTACAGAAGGTTTTCACCTCTGTCTTACAATTCATAATAGGTTTTCAAAGAAAGAAATTTTTAAGTTAAAAATGAAAAGATAATCTAAAAATATGAGCTTTACATGACTGTCAGTAATTTGACTGAAAGAGGGTAGCAAAACCACTCAAATAGACTGCTACTCTACTTTATTAGTTAGTGTTTAATAATGAATGCCTAACTTGCGGGGGACTCTCAAAGTATGTATAATATCAAGTGTTACCTTATAAAGCCAGGAAAAATAGGAAAGGCTACAGGTGTAAAGTAGTAATATCACTAGGATAAGATGAGTGGGGGGGGGGGGGTTTCTCAACTAGAAGACTCCCTCCCTCTGCTTTACTGCTGCATATATACACACCTAGTTTACAGATCAAAACACATCAAAAATTGTACTAACACACTCTACTGCAATTTGAGCTGGTTTCAAAATAATAAACTTTATATAAATATAATTTTGTGGAATCGTAACACCCTGACAGTGCTACAAATAAGCACAACTCACAGTGGATTCATTTGATTATGAATCAGTTACTAAGTTTATTTCTTAGCAGTTCATGGTCCAGATGGTTCAGACTAGACTACAACCATGACAGAGTTAGCCACACTAATATTTACATAAGAAAAAGAAATTTTTCCTAAAATAGCTTTATATCACTTGTACCACATTTTAAATATACACTATAGTATGCCTTTGTACACACACACACACACACACATATACACACACACACAGAGAGATACAAACATGCATGACACGCACATACACACACTTATAAGAATTTAAGTTGGACTGTTTTGGAGGCTTCTCTGCAGAAATTTATACCTAGTACCTTTTAGTGTAGCTCAGTTGTACAGCTGCTGGAGGTCGGGAGACCTGAGTGCCTTTCCCCCAGATCATTCCTTATGGATGGTAGCTTGCTAAAGGGGAGGAGGCTTTGGACTTACATTCTTATTTTAATGAGAATTCACTGTTGTGAGTGTCTTTGGTCTTCTGTGGGTTGAATCCCCGTGAAATATAGATTTCTTTTCAAGGCTTTTTTTTTAACTGTATTTTAATTTGGGGCGAGCAAAGCAGCTCATTTTCTTACCCGTCTGGTAGTTGGAGAAGTGGATGCTGAGAGAACTGCTTCAGACAGTGAAGGACAGAGGGTGCCTCTTCTGTATGCTGTGTATCCTTGCCCCTGCCTGCCTGCCTGCCTGCCTGTGTGGCTCTGCTGCATGCTTTTGAGCCTGGCCTCTGCATGCCTCGACACGACACTGCTTGAGTCAGCTCAGTCTCATTCCTCAGAATGATCTCGTCAAGGACTGAAGGGAGAAGTGGAGTGAGCTGGACATTGGAGCCATATGTGCTGCTGTGTTAGCAATCATCAACCCAGAAATTGGTTCCAGGACTTGGGGTCTCGTATTGGAAATCTATTGCTTCTAATGGATCTGACCTGAGTTCATAAAACAAGATTCCCATTAATGGGAACATAAGAAGCAGCCAGCATAAAACTTTAGTTTCCCTTTCCTCATGAGAACATAGTGATCAAGCCAGGAAAAGTTTAGCAACTTTGATAACTTGGTTACCTTGAAATAAGAGCTAGTTCCCCACGCACATTCTTGTTCTCTCAGTGGTGGTTTTGCCTGTGATGGCTCTTTGAGTCCCACTGTTCCATTTTATCATATTATCTCCCATTCAAGGGCATAGCCCTCTGTGAATCAATTGTGTTCTCTTTAGCCTACCCTACTTGGCATAGATGATTGAGGTTTGGTGAATAAAAGGACCCAAATAGGCCAGAGACTACACTCAGGCCTTGATAACCATGAAGGGTTTGGGAATGGGCTATGTAATTTTCTCAACCTTTTTGTTCCAGAAAGAAAAACGTGCTGAAATGGATACCAGAGTTAAAATGGTCCTTGGCTGTGCCCACAGCTCTTCTGAACTGAGTGGTACAAGTGAAGTATACAGACAGCAAATTAATGCCTTCTAGTGTTCCTGTGAACTCTGGTCCAAGATGGTTGCCTGGTTTTGAATGCTAAGAGTTTTCTTGGATGCAGGAGAGGACAGGGACAGGTTTACTGAGCTCTCACCTTAGGAAGGCACTGAAACCCAGGGATAAGCACACAGAGGAGCCATTGCACTTTACAAATATGCCCAAACGTTTTTTGCTTGTATTCTTGTAGCAGAAAGTATTTCTTTGAGGGGAACGTAGGCAGTTGTGGTAACCCAGTGGCATCTTCCTGACTTGATTATGGATTCCGTTGCTGTTGGAGATCAAATGGTGAATACCTTGAAAAGGAGGTTTGGAAGTCAGGCATGGTAGTTAGTGTTCGCCTGAACTTGGAAGGCTGGGGCTAGGTGATCACTTGAGTTGGATATTGGCAATAATGGGGACCTCATTTCAAAATAGGAAGAAAAAGAAACAAGAGTGTTGGGTGCCTTATATGGCAGGCCCTAGAACCCACTGGGAATAAGCAAAGCATATGGATACCCTTTAACCTTAGCAGGAACAGAAATGGTCACATAGACTCACACATGGGCTTTGGGCCACACGTGTCCTCTGGGTGTCATTTTTCTTTGACACGCTCCCCCCACCCCCAGGGGGCAGGTATTGTTTAGACGGGGGCACCACTCTGTGGCCAAGGCTGGCCTGGAATTCAATATATTTATTACCCAGGTTTGCCTACAACTCACAATAGCCCTGCCTCAGCCTCTTGAGTGCTGGGATTACAGGCTTGAGTCAACAAGCCCAGCTTCCTCTTCACACTCTTGGTATTAACTTGAAAATGGTGAATTGATTTGCTTTGAACTGTGGGCAGCATGAGCATCACAACCATGACAGATTGTCCCGGACATGATCCTTAAAGCTGATTACAACCTGTAGTGGCCATAGTTTCCATGTCTTTGAAACTATTCCTGAAATAACAGGGCAAAGTTGTAGCCTGTGAGTAATGCCTTAGGTGTTATTTAGATAAAATATTTGTCATTGATACTTAATACATGTTACAGAATGTTCAGGAAGAACAAAGTTTTCAGGGATGGCTGGTTTGCTATGAGTCTTCCACATTTGTGTAAGAAGAACTGGTACTATGTAGTTTTTTATTTATATTGTGGCTTGTAAATAATCCCAACTTTAATAAAGTTTTATACACGGAAAAAAAAAAAGAATTTAAGTTGGTATGGAATAACACCACTTAGGAGGGAAGGATCAGAGGTGAGGAGGACACAATATCTGTCACAAAACCGGGAGTAACTGGAACTAGCCGGACTCAGGCACTTAGGAACTCCACCAGTCCAGTGGCACAGGTTCCTTCCAGTTTGTCTGGGCCGGTGCCCTGAGCAGACCTTGGGCGCAAACTCTGGACAACACCCAGAGGGAGCTCCACTCCCTGGCATTCTAACACACCCAGGATCATAGGATCAGGAGTGAAGAGAACACAACATCTGTCCTAACACCAGGAGTAACTGGGACCAGCAGGACCCAGGCACGCAGGAACTCCACCAGTTCAGTGGCACAGGTTCCTTCCAGTCTGTCTGGACCAGTACCCTGAGCAGACCCTGGGCACAAACTCTGCAGGGAGTCTCATAATACCCAAAGGAAGATCTACTCCCAGACACTCTAACTGGTCCAGGATCACAGGATCTCAGAATCACTGGATCCCAGAGACAGTTTGACTCTGAAGAGTTCTAACATAACCAGGATCATAGGAAGGACATGCCCCAGTCAGACTTAGCCAGGGTAGGTAGCACTAGAGATAACCAGATAGCAGGAGGAAAGAGTAAGAAAATAAGCAAGAGAAACCAAGGTTACTTGGCATCAACAGAACCCAATTCTCCCACCATAGCAAGTCCTGGACACATCATCACAGTAGAAAAGCAAAATTCAGATCAAAAATCACTTCTCATGATGATGATACAGGAATTTAAGAAGGGCATAAATAACATGCCCTCAAAGAAATACAGGAGAACACAGGTAAACAGCTAGAAGCCTTTAGAAAGAAATCACAAAAATCCCTTAAAGAGCTACATGAAAACACAATCAAACAGGTGAAGGAAATGAACAAAAACATCAAGGATCTAAAATTGGAAATAGAAACAATAAAGAAATCAGAAAGAGAGACAACCCTGGAGATAGAAAACCTAGGAAAGAAATCAGGAGTCATAGACACAAGCATCACCAACAGAATGCAAGAGATAGAAGAGAGAATCTCTGGGCAGAAGACACCACAGAAAACAGTGACACAACAGTCAAAGAAAATGCAAAAAAAACAAAAGCTCCTAACCCAAAACATCCAGGAAATCCAGGACACCAAGAGAGACCAAACCTAAGGATAATAGGTATTGAAGAGAGTGAAGACCTCTAACTTAAAGGGCCAGTAAATATCTTCAACAAAATTATAGAAGAAAACTTCCCTAACCTAAAGAAGGAGATGCCCATGAACATACAAGAAGCCTACAGAACTCCAAATAGACTGGACCAGAAAAGAAATTCCTCCCTTTACATAATAATCAAAACATCAAATGCACTAAACAAAGAAAGAAGTTTAAAAGCAGTAAGGGAAAAAGGTCAAGTAACACATAAAGGCAGGCCTATTAGAATTACACCAGACTTCTCACCAGAGACTATGAAAGCTAGAAGATCCTGGGCAGATGTCATACAGACCTTAAGAGAACCAAATTCCCAGCCCAGGCTACTATACCCAGCAAAACTCTCAATTACCACAGATGGAGAAAACAAGATATTCCCATGACAAAATGAAATTTACACAATATCTTTCCATAAATCCAGCCCTATAATGGATAATAGATGGAAAACATCAACATAAGAAACAAAACTACACCCTAGAAGAAGCAAGAAAGTAATCTTTCAACAAACCCACACAAACTTAATTCCACGTCTAACAACAAAAATAACAGGAAGTAACAATTACTTTTTCTTAATATCCCTTAATATGAAAATTAACATTACCAACATATCCTATTCAATTGAAATTTAAAAGTATGAAGATTTAGAAATTTGTTGGCTATCATCTGGTGGTCTCTCTCATTCAGTAATTGGAGAAATAGGTCCAATATTATATAATCCATATACACTTTCTGCTTGTTTGTACTTGACAGTGTCTTGCTGTGTACAACATAAGGGTCTTGAAATCATACTTCTCCTATCTCAGCCTCTCTATTAATAGAATTGTTTATTTGATGTTTTTACATTATACTATGGTTTTCAGAACAGTTTACATATTTCAAAATTATTTATACAGTCAAAAGAAAGGTAGACAATTAAATTGGGAAGGGGCTTGTAAGAGAACAACCAAGAGTGAGACTGAATGCTTGCTTGATGTTTGTAATTCTTGTATCAAGTTTGAAGAGGACTTTGTAAGTTACTCTTTCTCTGAGATGAATGCTTTTCCAAATTATCACAGCCAATCAACCAGATTCTTACCCTCACCTAATGTCTGTGCCACCCTCCAAGCAGAACTATTGTTCATTGAAACAGTTGGTGAATGAATTTATGGATAGACCATCTTAATACACACAACCAGCAGAGGCAGGTGGATTTCTGAGTTCAAGGCCAGCCTAGTCTACAGAGTGAGGTCCAGGACAGCTAGGGCTACACAGAGAAATCCTGTCGAAAGAAAGAAAGAAAGAAAGAGGAAAGGAAAGGAAAGGAAAGGAAAGGAAAGGAAAGGAAAGGAAAGGAAAGGAAAGGAAAG
>JADRCC010163271.1:0-13023 GCA_019843855.1 Hylomyscus alleni
CACACATTATCACACAATTTACATGTCTTTTAAAAAAAGATATTTATTATTATACATACGTACACTGTAGCTGTCTTCAGACGATGTCTTTAGACATAAATTTGCACATGCATATATACTGGGTATGCATGTATGTACAGACGATCAGTGGGAAGTCAAAGCAGGAATACTGGGTCAGCAGTCCTGACTGGTGTCCATTCTGCTATCGGTAGCATACTGTGATGTGGTTGATAATGTTCAGTGTTGGGCCTGTCCCCATCCATCCTTCCAGCACCTGCCATTGGGATGACGGAGGAAGGAAGTAAGCTAAGGTCTTTTGTCATGAAAGACTTGAGGACACAGCTCTCCACTGAGTCACAGCTCCAGGCCTCAGCAGGCATTTTTGAGGGATTTTGTCTCCAAGGTGATTCTAGATTCTGTCAAGTTACCAATAAAGACTCACCGAGAGCTTGGCTTCTCATGGAGGTGAAGTGTGGGGCTGTCTCTCTGCAGCTCTCAAAGGGCACTTTGCTCTGCCTCACCTGGATGTCATCCTTGGCTCTCTGCTCCTCACCTCTCCTGGAAGGAAGGTTCACTGCACAGGCCAGGCTGTTGCACACAGCAACATGGCAAGGGATATAAGGGGTGCTTTTCCAACTCCCCCTTGCCTGGGACCCCCACACTAGGGAGAAGGGTCCTGAAAATAACCTGACTCAGGCCGTGGCTCTGCACCTCCCTTCCATAGTGAGCATCGTCTCCACGTCGGAAGTTTGTTTCTAGGGGTCTGGGTTCATTGGGTAAAGTGGCCCATGTCCGAATTCTCAGCACCCAGATAAAAGCTGTGTACGGAGGCTTGTGACGTCTGTAATCCCAGTGCTGGGACTGGGCATGGGAGCCAGACAAGGACATCCCTCGGTGGTTAACACTGTTCCTGCAAAGAGCCCACGTTTGGTTCCCAGTTCCCATATTGTGACTCCAGTTCCAGAGCATGGCATGTCCTTTTGGTCCTCCAAGGGCATCATGTACTTATATGTTACACAGACGTAGATGCAGGCAAAACACTCATACACATAGATGAAAAGATCACTAAAAATTAAACGGAGAGTGATCAGGGAAAGTGCCTGTCGTTGACCATCGGCCTCCACAGGCATGTGCTGCACATGTGTGCATGCACACCTTCACGTTTACACACTCAGCACACACAAGTTTGTTTCTGAAAGTTTATTTACAGCCCTCTCCCTCCTTGAGAGCAGAGCAGAGGAGGAGGGGCCAGAGAAACTGCTTCTGTCAAGGGGCAGAGTCGTGGTCTGAGCCTAGTAAAAGCTCTGAGCCACATCTCCTCAGAATAGTGCTGAGATCGGAGCTGGAGCTGGCACATTGGAACGTGTCCACCCTCATCCAGGCTTGCCTCTACACTGTCTCCATACCAAGGGAAAAGTCACAACCCCCAGCCTGCAGTCAGGGGGACTGTGCAAGGGAATTACACATCCCTTACATGGGGGGAGGGAGTATTCTGAATTAGGGTTCCTTTTCCTGGTGTAATACAGGCAGGGGTTTTGTTTTAGGTGTGATTGTCTTGGGTGCCACATATGCTAAGACACTGAGCAGGGCCTGGCTGGAGGGCTCTGATTTTAAGAAGTACATGGATGTACTTGGGTGGCCTTGCCCAAGCTGGAAACAGGCTTTCTCCATGTGGAATGTCCATCACAGACCCTCATGCTGCCCAGAGCCTGTCTGTCAGGAAGCTCAGGGCACTTGGAGCCCAGAGGGTGGGTGTCTCCTTTGGTCTTCACAGCATGCTCACCTGCAGAGCATGCATAGGTTTTCAGGGTCAGTGAGTGGAGAAAAAAAAAATGTTTTCCCAGGTGGCTCCGGCCTCTCATTCAAGTAGCCTTAGCAGACTCCGCTTACCTTTGGTTAAAGCTCTCCTTGCCTCTGTCTGATACCTTGGTTCTGCCAAGACTTTTAATCTTGCTGACTTAAGTAGAATATTCCAATACAGTTGGAGTGGGTGTGGGGTCATGCAGGAGAATGTGGGAAAGACTACATTCTCATGACCACTGACTGCCCCACACCTTAGCTCTTCCACAGTGACACAATGTGGGCCCATTAGAAAGGATAATCTAAAGCAAGGGTGGTGAGCAAGTCTGTGTCTGTCCTCAGGTAGTCAGAAAGGCTAGCCCACAGAGCCGCAGCCTTGCCCCAGTGATTGAACCCAGAGCCCTTGGAGAATAAGCCTTCGCACAGTCCCAGCAGGGAGGAGTGTGGGATAGCTACACTCAGTCATTTGGTTCCAGTCACTCCGTTCCAGTCACTTGGCCTTGGTTTAGGCTGCTTGAGTACGTAGGAAAGTCAGTCCACCCCGTGCTTTAGACCACAGGAGGTTTTGGTAGAATGTTTTCTCTATTCTCAGAGCTTCCCATTTCCCCCCTTCCTTATCTGTCCTACCCTCTACCGGCACCATATTGGAAGGCCATAGGATGGGTACTCACATCTAACTAGAAACACCTTCCATCTTTTGAGAGTCCAGAAACAGCCAAGTCCTGTGTTTCCCCTAGGGTCTGACCGGAGTCTCCTGCTTTCTCCTGCAGTCCCACTTCTCTCCAGCAGATGACACTGGTGTCAAGCTGCTGATGCTCTGTAACTGGTTTGCTGTGTCATTCAGTTTCTAAGGAGATTGGGGGGGTCACAGGGATATGGGTGCAGCATCGTTCTGCTGGGGCTGAGCACATCACTCAGAAAGCTGTGCCTTCCTGTCAGGTGCCTGTCTGTGATAAGCCAGAGCCCCAACTCAGTCTGGCTTCAAAGATGAAAGTTCTCTCACAACAAACAGGAGACTTGGAGACATCAGGATCCCTGTCTCTCCTGCTGTCTGTGCCCTCAAGCCAGTTTGCTTGTGATTGGCAGCCATGAGACACCCCTTTTCCTCCTGTCCATTGGGTAGGAACACAGACTGGCTTCTTTACCTAATCTGACCAGTGCCTCTTAGACAGCAGGCCACTGGGTTGGGCCAGAAATCCAGAAGTGAGTTCCCTGGCTCCCCAAGGGCCAGGTCTCTGCCTTCTCTGGGTCCTAGGAGGTTCAGCACAGGGGTTTAGAGGAAGTGTGAACACACTGAGGGACTCCTTAGGAAGAGTGGACAGACAGAAATGACCATCTCACTGCTGGCCTAGGAGCACCCAGGAAGCAAGAGTGGGCACTGCCTCAGTCCGGGGTGCCTCAGTGGCACCTGGCCACACTCCCTGACTGGTCTCTGTCTTCTTTGGGGAGATTTCTGTGCTTAGGTTTGAAACACTGTTTCAAGGAGCAGTGACGGGAAGTAGTAGCCAGTCATGCCTAACCCTGCTCAGCCCTGGCTCTGTCTGGATCATGAAGGCAGGAGAGTGCCCAGGGTGCTTTTGTGGTCCTTTACTGACCGTCAGGTGTCCCGACCCTTTCCTTTCCCTTGCCCTGGAGGCCTAGCCTCTTGGGGGAACCCAACTGAATGAAACGGTTCTTTTTGTACATCATAAAATGGTTGGGTGCCAGAATTTCAACCAGCGTATTACCTCAGACCACCAAGGCTGCGGGAACACTTGCTCTTACTAACAGGTGTCTGAATTTCAAAAGAAAGGCTACCTGGGAGGCCGAGTGGGTGAACGTGCCCGGCCCTTAATCCCCAAATGCCTCAGTACTGGCACTAATCACTACAAATGTAAGTAGTTCTGTTTGGAGGTAGATGTTGACCCAAACCTGTACCTCGCTGAAGTTCTGCAGGACTCTGGCGGTGGTAATGTCTTTCCTCCATGGCACACTCCTCTTGCCGTGGTCAGAGGCTTTTGAAGCCACAAGGTGCTTTACCTTTACAGATTCAGCCAGCTGCTGCTATTGAAAAGGGGCAGGGAGAGGCAGCTGAGTGATGCAGGCGTAACTAGAAAGGTAACATGTGCCCATGAACACACACACATACGAAAATAAAACTTAAAAAGCCTAGGACCTGTAATTTTACTTACATCATGTTATCAGGGGGCTTTGCTGAAGAGGTAGGGTGGAAGAAGCGGGACTGTGCTGTGACTCCCGTCTGGGTTGACTCCTCTCTCTCACCCTTTGCAGGTTCTTTCTGGTCCTCCAGTACACTTAGGGATGGATGGGTGAAGTCCACCTCAGCTGTGGCACTGCCCAGCAGCCATCATCTCGCTGAGGCCCCCTGGTGGCGATAGGATGCACCTCTCTGCGGTATTCAATGCCCTCCTGGTATCTGTGCTGGCTGCGGTCCTGTGGAAGCACGTGCGGTTGCGGGAGCATGCGGCCACGCTAGAGGAGGAGCTGGCCCTTGGGCAGCAGTCCCTGGATCCAGTCCCAGGACTGAAGATCGACTACCCGAAGGCCCTGCAAATCCTCATGGAGGGCGGCACCCACATGGTATGTACAGGCCGCACCCACACGGACCGTATCTGCCGCTTCAAGTGGCTCTGCTACTCCAATGAGGCTGAAGAATTCATCTTTTTCCACGGCAACTCGTCTGTGATGCTGCCCAACCTGGGCTCCCGGCGCTTCCAGCCAGCCCTGCTGGACCTGTCCACTGTGGAGGACCATAATGCCCAGTACTTCAACTTTGTGGAGCTGCCTGCTGCAGCCCTGCGCTTCATGCCAAAGCCAGTGTTTGTGCCAGACGTGGCCCTCATCACCAACCGCTTCAACCCCGATAACCTCATGCACGTCTTCCATGATGACCTGCTCCCACTCTTCTACACACTGAGGCAGTTCCCCGGCCTGGCCCAAGAGGCCCGGCTCTTCTTTATGGAGGGATGGGGCGAAGGCGCCCACTTTGACCTCTATAAACTCCTCAGCCCCAAACAGCCGCTGCTACGTTCGCAGCTCAAGACACTAGGCCGACTGCTCTGCTTTTCTCATGCTTTCGTGGGCTTGTCCAAGGTCACCACCTGGTACCAGTACGGCTTTGTGCAGCCCCAGGGCCCAAAGGCTAACATCCTGGTCTCTGGCAATGAGATCCGGCAGTTTACGCGCTTCATGACTGAAAGGCTGAATGTGAGCCACACGGGGGCGCCCCTGGGGGAGGAATACATTCTGGTCTTCAGTCGCACCCAGAACAGACTCATCCTGAACGAGGCAGAGCTGTTGCTGGAGCTAGCACAAGAGTTCCAGATGAAGACGGTGACGGTGTCCCTGGAGGACCACACCTTTGCTGACGTCGTACGGCTGGTCAGCAACGCCAGCATGTTAGTCAGCATGCATGGGGCCCAGCTGGTTACGGCCCTCTTCCTGCCCCGAGGGGCTACTGTGGTTGAACTCTTCCCTTACGCTGTCAACCCTGACCACTACACCCCCTATAAGACGCTGGCCACGCTGCCTGGCATGGACCTGCAGTATGTAGCCTGGCGAAACATGATCCGGGAGAACACAGTCACGCACCCTGAGCGACCCTGGGACCAAGGGGGCATCACCCACCTGGACAGGGCTGAGCAGGCCCGCATCCTGCAGAGCCGAGAAGTCCCCCGGCATCTCTGTTGCCGGAACCCAGAGTGGTTGTTCCGAATCTACCAGGACACCAGGGTGGACATCCCGTCCCTTATGCAATCCATTCGGCGAGTGGTGAAGGGCAGGCCGGGGCCACGGAGGCAGAGGTGGGCCATCAGCCTGTACCCAGGCAAGGTGCGGGAAGCTCGATGTCAGGCGTCGGTGCAGGGTGCCACTGAGGCCCGCCTGTCTGTCTCCTGGCAGATCCCGTGGAACCTCAAGTACCTGAAAGTGAGGGAGGTGAAGTACGAGGTATGGCTTCAGGAGCAAGGGGAGAACACGTATGTGCCTTACATGCTGACCCTGCAGAACCACACCTTCACAGAGAACATCAAACCTTTTACCACCTACCTGGTGTGGGTCCGCTGCATCTTTAACAGGAGCCTTCTCGGACCTTTCGCAGATGTGCTGGTGTGCAGCACGTAGCCAGCAGGCCATGGCCAGGCCTGGGGAGGGTACCTCTTGCAGCTCAGCTTTCCCAGGTCCACAGTTCTGCTAGCAACTGTGGTGATTAATTATCTATTTATTGAGTAGGCTTGCTCTAAGCCTGCTTCCCGATGTATGCTGTCTGCAGAATCCTCTAGCTCTGAAGAGATGGTGCCTGCCCCCTGTGCTGCCCTGGTCACCCCTACCCAGGAAGAATCCTTTAGTGGTGAGGAGGCACAGCAGATCCCAGGGATCTGTCCTTCCTAATAACCATGCTGTTTCCTGCTGCGGCCTTGGTGCAGGTCCTGGCTTCTAGAAACTGGTCATGTGGTTGCGAATTTCATCTGTAGCTGAGTGATAGGTGTGTTTGGAGCAGTCATTAAATGATAATGAACATCTTGCCCAACTCTTTTCTGATGCCTTATTAGCATGCATGAATTATACCTCAGAATAGATTTCATGCAATGTTTTTGGGCATATTTATAATGCACTTCAATACTGTTCACCTCATTAACCTTTCCTGCAAAAAGAAGGCCTGATGGAGCCAACGGAAGCACCATAGGCGTGAAATTATTTAGAAGATAATTTTGTAGGTGTGTCATATCCATGAAGCACAGCAGTAGCTTCCCCATGAGAGAGAGCCCATGCCCTCCCCACCCACAGGCTTTTGAACAGGTTCTAGCATCAAACCTGAATTCCCTCCTGTGGAATGGTTCTCAAATCGAACCAGGAGGCAGTTGGCTTCCCCATAGCAGACCTACCCTTGTAGCATCAGTGGGCCCATCTTGCCTGGCTGTTTGCTATTATCTGCAGCCACAAAAGTTGGTTGACATGTCCCTGCCCAGCAGCCTGTGTAACACTATACTAAGGGCTAGTGAGCAGGGAGGAAGCTCCAGTTCCATCTTGACTTCTCTGTGTCCTCGGACGGGTGTTTGGTGTTTTCAGCAGAAGGGTGTCATCTTATTCTGGGGGCAACAGGCGATTGCCTATATTTGGGAGTGGCCTAAGGAGCCAACTTAAGCTGCAGCTCTTAGAGACTTTGGGCACATCTTATTGGATAGCAAGAAGCAGAGTTGGCAGTCAGTACTCTTAATTTTGTTTGTCAAAGGAGAAGACACTAGGTGGGATAGTGTCAGGACTGTGAAGGGAGACTGCTGGGTAGAGCTCATTTTATGTGCCAGATGCGTGGGCAGTGCCTCACACAGGCGGTGAAGAGGAGAGCATCGTGGGGGATATCCATAATACCCACGCTTGACCTGGATAGTGCCTGGCGGTGTGTTCTCCCTGGTCATAGTGAAACCATAGATGTGCTCTCATTAAAGTCAGGAGTGAGATGTACACATAGCTGAGCCTCTTTTAATCTCAAAAGATAAAACGAGACCCAACCAAAGTCCTAAAACAGTATAAATAAGGAGAATTTAAAACATAAATCCGGGGAAGCAAGCTTCATAATGTTCCTGGCACTCACGAGGCAGCTCACAACCATTGTAACTCCAGTTCCAGTTACTTCTCCTATCTTCTGCATGCACTGTGTGTGTGCAGTGCACAAATGCACATGCAGACAAAACACTCATACACACAAAAGAGATGTTTAAGTGGATACTTACACCACCAAGCAGAATTCAGTAACTTGGATTAGAACAGTGCCCAGTTTTGAAGCGGGGACATAAGAAACCCTGTGAGTGCAGCCCAGCACAGTTTACAAAAGGGCCTCTGTGTGCTTGGATTTTATCTGATAAGAGTATACTTTCAGATGGGAATAGAAGAGACTCTTTAATGGAATCTGGGGCAAGGAAACTTAAGTGATCTCTCAACACAGAACTCTCTCAAAGGTGATTCTTACAAATGAGCACTGAAGTAAAAGAAGTAAATAAAGACATCTCAGTGATCCGAAGGAGCGGAGCCTTCCTTTCTAAGAAGGCACAAACCCCGGGAGGCTCGCAGGCTAAAATGAACAAATTTGACCGTACAGAATTACAGCCTCTTATTTCACAAAAGACAAACAGGTCAAATCACAAATGGCAGACCGAGGAGAATCATGAGCAAGTCTAACAGCCAGGGCCGAGGGCAGTTCAGATTCAAAGCTCTCTAGTGCACAATCAAGGAAGGGACAAACATAGAACAGCCGGCCCAAAACACACACAACGTCTAGCATGGAAATAAGATAACATCTATGGTAATAAAGGGGATTCAGGTTTTATAATAGGCTTCTCCCTGCTGGAGGGATGGTTTAGGGCATCTGTTGCTCTTAGAAGGGTCTACAAAGAGGTCAGTTCTCAGCACCTGTCTGAGGTGGCACACAACCACCTGTAACTCCAGTTCAAAGGAATCTGATGTCCTCTCTGGCCTCCACAGTCACCTTCACACATGTGGTATATACTCACAGACATAAACATAAATAAAAGTAAAATTAGTGCTTGGAGAAATGGCTCAGTGGTTAGGAGCACTGCTTGCTCTTCCAAAGGATCCAGGTTCAATTCTTTTTTTGTTGTTTTTTTGTTTTTTTGTTTTTTGTTTTTTGAGACAGGGTTTCTCTGTGTAGCCCTTGGCTGTCCTGGAACTCACTCTGTAGACCAGTCTGGCCTCGAACTCAGAAATCTGCCTGCCTCTGCCTCCCAAGTGCTGGGACTATAGGCGTGCGCCACCACTGCCCGGCCCAGGTTCAATTCTTAGCACCCATATGGCAGCTCACAATTGTCTGTAACTCAAGTCCCTGGGGTTTGACATCCTCCTCTGGCTTCTGCAGACACTAGGTACACACATGGTGCACGTGTGTGTGTGTGTGAGGGAAAACACCCATGCACATAAAAATAAATTTTGAAATTAAAAAATGAATCTTAAAAACTAGACTTCTCTGGTTGGTATATAGTTCAGTTGGTAGAGTACTTGCCTGGGATGCATGACGTTATTCAGGCATAGACCTACATATCTCCACACACATGTACACAGCACTGCATGTACATGTGCAGGGAACAGTTCATGGACATTCTTCAACATATTTATTGGTATGTGGGAGTAAATGCCAGCTCTGAGAATGTAGACTGAAGGCCCTCCACTGTCCCCAGCAGGTGACCTGTCCTGTGGTGGTGTAGGCTCCTCCAGCTTTGGCTTTCCTTAGTTGTCATCAGGATGACCAACTGTTGTCACAGAAATGCTGTCATTGAGAGGGACGCTCACCAGCTGAGGTTTACGTTGTAGGAAGTTCTCCAGCAAGTTATGTTCAGCCCAGACAGCCATGGACTCACAGGTCCTTATCCCTGAACAACGTGAGGTTGTGCTTCTGGATGTGTCTCAGCAGGACCTGTCCTCGCCTCTCCAGTGTCTCAAGGACGTGCTTCAGACCTGCAGCTCCACCTTGGCTCTCCCAGAACACCTGGTCCATCTGCAGCGACTTGAACAGCAGGTTCTGAAGACACCCTGATGCAAGAACCTTCACAGCGGACTCTGGAAACCTGGATCCAAAGCCCCAGAGCCCATGCAAGAAAGGAAAGGCATAAGTTAGCTCGGAGTCCCCACAAAGTGTGAATCCAGAACTTGCCCAGCTGGGGAACACAGCACAGTCAGCCAGGGCAGTACAGGCCTGTGCCTACTAGCTCCTTATCAGAGAAGTCTTGACCTGCTGTGCCCTGAAAGTGGAGGGTAGTTCTCTCAGATGGGTCCCATCCTACAGTGAAGCCTAGAGTGCCAACTCGACCACTTTGGGCTCAGCCAGAGACACTTGGGACTTCAGAGGAGCCTGAGAAGGCTGAGCTGCCCACTGGGAGTGCGCAAGGAAAGGCAAGCCCCCACCTAGTTCTTTCACCCAGATCCAGCATGAGCTAGCCTTCACACACTGAAGCAGGGTAGCTGGTATTCTGCAGGAATTGGAGGCCCTCTGGGTATGAGGGACAAGCCTACCAACTGTAGCCCCTTTCAGCCTTCTCCAGCCCTCTGTAGCCTCAGATCCAGCTTTGGTTTAACAGACTTTAGCCACCTCAGGAGATGTAGCCAAAGGTCCCACAAGTCTCCAGCAGGGCCATCAAGCCTCATCCCTCTCTCTACCCAACACCCCAGATCCTCACCCATCTATGCCTTCCAGCAGCCGAAAGTTAAGCTTGTCCTCTGGATGCTGAAGGTTGCCAGCATTGTCTATATACACCAAGTGAGATGGATCACTGCTCCGGACCTTGGAGGAAGAATATGGACAGGGGTGGCTATTTGGTAAGGGCAAAGTGTGACTGGTACCACTCAGTCGTTTTCAAGGGACTCCATGAGCATCCTCAGCTGTCCCACCCCTCTTATCCACATGGTCCCATGGCCAAGGGCTTACTGTGTATCATCACCGTGTATCGTCCCAGCAGTCTTCGTTAAGTAATCCACACAAGATCACACAGCTAATAACCAGCTAGGGCAAACTCAGACCTGGACCATAGCGCGGAGATGTACAGGACAAGGGGGCATAGCATCCAGTGGGATCAGAGGTGCTCACGTGACAAGGGACTGTGCGTGCATAGGCGACATACCAAGATGTGGACGAGCCGCAGCTCCTCTGGGTTCCGACATTTCTCTCGGAGCCCCTCTTCCACACAGGGGTCTGAGGGCTCAGGCTCAAAGCCACAGCAGTAGCGGTCCAGGCGGTCGTGGACCTACAGAGAAAGCTGGGATGGTACTTGTCTTCTGCAGACCCAATGTCAAGGCCTCTTGGCTTGCTGGGATCCACTCCAGCACAGGGCCACTCTAGAACCTCTAGAACAGTCTCTCTCTCTCTCTCTCTCTCTCTCTCTCTCTCTCTCTCTCTCTCTCTTTTTTTGGTTTTTTTGAGTCAGGGTTTCTCTGTGTAGTCCTGGCTGTCCTGGAACTCTGTAGACCAGGCTGGCCTCTGCCTCTCAAGTGCTGGGATTAAAGGTGTGTGCCACTACTGCCTGGCTCTAGAACAGTCCTTAGGGGCTGTCTGTGCCAGTCAGCTCTGTGCTGGCCTCCAGCTGAAAGGGGGGCATCTGTCTGATTATTTCCCTGGTTAAGCCTGATGCTCTGTCAGTGTCCTGAAGATGAACTTGGGGTCACAGGACACCTGTATCTGCTCCTCTCTGCTTACTGCCACAACTCATCTCTTAAGTTGGCATGGTAGGAAGGGTGGCCAAGCTTAGCCTATGAAGGCTGCCAGAGCCAGGACTCCAGGACCCCAGGTGGTGTCTGACCAGATTGATGGACAGCAGGTTGGTGATGCAGAGCTACTGGTGTATGAAGGAATGTCACCCCGATGACCATCACTGCCACCTCTACCTTGTTCCCCCCTCACTGTGGACCTACAAGGCAGGAAGTACATCACCCTGAGCTCAGACATATCCAGGGTCATAAAGGAAAATGCACACCACTGGATTTGAAGTTGATGAAGTTGTAGAAGCCTAGGTTGGGTCCCCGTTTGTGGACAATGGGGGATGTGTGTGGAAAAGGGAAGGAGGATAGTGGTGCCCACAAAATCTGAACCGGGTTTATAGCCCCGGCTGGCTGAGCAGCAGCTGATGACAGGTGTGGACCATGTGGTCACCACCCATGCTTGGTGCAGCCTCCACAGTCACAGAGATGATGGACCTCGATTCTCTGGAACCCTTTCCATCAGTCTTAACTAACAAGACTAAGACCAAAGCAAGCAATCTGTGATGAGCATGATGAGCAAAGCAAGAGATCCATGATGAGCATGATGGGGATTCCTTGATCCCTGTGAGTGACTCACCCTTGCCGCTCTTCCAGGAGGCAGAGCAGTATCCCAGAGAGGGTGTGGGCTATTTGGGCTAGCACACTGATCAGATGCACCCAGATGTCCTGCCCGGGAGCCCCCTTCCCACTGAATCATGTCTGCTAGCCTTACCAGCAGGTTTCTTAGACTGTCAGTCACAGTGCAGATGGACACAGGACCCACTCTCCCTCCTGCCCTGATTCCCGATATCCTGCAGCTTCACCCTTTCTCTGAAGTTCCTCCCCTTCCTTCCTGAGTCAAGCAGAGCCTTGTTCTTTGGAGTTGGACCCTCGGTGCTGTGTCCTTAAGCTTTTTCCCTTCCAGGTCCAGGTCCGGCTTAGGTGCTCAGGCTTAATAGGCATATTTGATGTCCAGCCCATGAGCCTGGGTTCACCTGTAAAGGTCCCTGACATCCTATCCCCAAGTTCAGAGGAGCCTTCTCACCCCTGAGCAGGCCTTGCCCACCCATCTGGCAGACCGGAAGTAATACAGAATTACTGCTCCTTTCACACAGAGGCACTGTCCAACCGATGAGCTGTTGGAGGTGGCATGCAGACACATCGTCATCAGGACCTGATGCTGCACAGGTCTCTGTAGTCTCACACAGATCCTCACTTGCCCATCTGGAGCCTCCTCATGACCACATCTTCTGGGCTTTTCTTTCTGCTCTGCCTCCCTTCCTCATGATGCAGCAGAGTCCTGGGACTGACCACTTCCCAAATGAACTACTGGCACAAATCCTACTGCTTCAAAGGAGACCCCAGCTGGAGGGAGGCCCCTCACCATCGCTGCCAGTCCCCGGACCTCTTCTAGGTCCAGTCTTACTGAACCTCAAACCGATCTGACCTCCAAGAGTCTCACCTCAGAATAAACAAGTTGATTTCAAAATTTTAAAAATGGGGTAGCAATACTCCATGTGGCCAGAATCACATAGGCAGAGGGCATATTTAAGGCAAGGCATATGCTTTGGGTGGATGGTTGCAAGTGTCCAGGGACAGACTGAGCAGAGGCTCCCCTCAGGAGGGGAAAGCTTTCCCCAGCTCCCTCAGTGCACTAGGCCCAAAGCCCAGAGTGCAGTGTGGAGTAAGGACTCTGGTGATATGACCACATGCAGGCTTAGCATTTGCAGAGCAATGGTGTGTGTGATGGTTAGGGTGGAGGTGGTGGTGTTTTGTCAACCTGACACACACTAGGGTCATTTTGGAAGAGAGACCCTCAATTGAGAAAATGTCTCTATCAGATTGGCCTGTAGGCAAGTCTATGGGAGAATTTTCTTCGTTAATGATTGATGTGAGAGGGCCCCGCCCACTGTGGGCGGTCCTGTTGGAGAAGGAACTAAGGCTGAGGAAGCCATGGGGAGCAAGCTGGTAAGCAGCATTCCGCCA
>JADRCC010163278.1:0-11217 GCA_019843855.1 Hylomyscus alleni
TCATGACTAATCTCCAAATTGACCTTATTTAGTTTTTTTGTAGAAGATCTCACCAGGGTACAGGTGTAATTTACACATGCCATCTTTCTTTTTTTTTTTTTTTTTTTTTAAGGCTTTGAAACCACATTTATTTGTGAAAGTCAGGATAAATACATGTGCATATAAATACTATACATGGGTATATAACTTATACATTATACCAAATTTTGGTCACATGGGTAGATCATAATAGTCATGGTCATGTGACTATATAAATGATATAATGTTAGCTCCCCTAAGCTCAACATTGCTCCTTAGCTGGTTTCTCTCTATATATTTTCCTGGCTTCCTTTACAGGTGAAGGGCATTGATGAGACCTCATTATCTCTGAAGGGCGGGCAAAGGGAAAGTACAAAGAACACAATCACTGTTAGAACGAAGTCTGTCCTGTAGGGAACAGTCCTAGGACACCTCACTGCAGCAAAGACTAGCAAATTTCTATTCTGTACAGGGGGTGGACTCAGTTATTTTTGCAATCATCTCTGCCTATGTCATGGGAATCTGGGCCATTAATATTGAAGAGCTGTTTAATGGGCCACAAATGGCAAACATGGTATCAACAGGATTATCCCCTCTCACCATTTCTCCAATTTCTTCCACCTTACTTAAAGCTCTTGGATTACATTCCTAAACTAACCTCCAAGGTGCATTTCCCTTATTGGCCATTGACTCATGCTTGAGACAAAATATTAAGGTCACATGCTGTGTTTCCAATAACTCAATGGAAAGCAATACTTTTCCTTGTACTCTGATTTTCCTTTTTGTATGTCTTCAGAACATTGTAATTGCATTTTCTAGTCATTTCTTTTTTATTATAATAAATTTTAAAGCAATCTTCAAAGTATGTAAAACAGTGCCTGTCTTCCAACTGTGGTATAAAAATAATATGTACTAAATGTCCCATATGAAGTTTGATGTGCAATATCTGATTATTCAATAAATGTGAATAACAGATCAAAATAGATATCAAGGATGAGTCACAGGGCACATCCTGGTTATGACTCGTAAAGAAAGCAGACTGTTGTAATGTTTCATAGATTAGAAGAAATGAAAATGTGCTGTCTGAAAGTAAGCAATAAGTTTGTTTGGAGATTGAGCAATGTAGATTAGAGAACAATATGATGCTGATAGACAAATTACAAAAACAAAGGGCTCAGGACTGAACAAATATGGCTAAGAAAATATCAAACTATAATACTCAGGTCACAACAGGGAAGTAATAGTAACTTTGGTAACTGAGGTCAAGCTGTGAATGGACACTTCTTTTTCTTGTTTAGCTTTGTTTATTAAAATGGGTTTTGCTGTACTTGTTGCCCAGGCTGACCCTCAGTTTCTGTATAGCTTAGTCTGACTTAAAAAATAAAAGTCCTTCTCCCAGGCAGCAAATGAGTTCTTAAACTATTCTTTTCTTCCCCATAGAGTATACTCCTTTTAGATTTAATTTTTAAAATTTTAATCCTCTAAATTTAATCTACATCATAGTCTACTTCATAGTGTTTATCATAGCTTTAAGATACTAGTTCTTTTTATGTGATCAGTTTCCATTAACCAAAAAAAATTCCATGAAATTAAAGATGTTTCAATCTTTTTGGTTTGTTAATCATAGGTTCTGATTCCTCAGTAATTCCAGGCATTCATTAAATCTTAATTGTTTCAAAAGATGCTGATATTAAAGATACAAGCAAGAGTAGACCAAAGAATAAAAAGGATGAAGAAAATAAAGGATCAAACAAAGTAGAAATTTGAGACGAATAAGACAGAAGTAAATCAGAAAAATTCAAATCCAAAGGAGATAAATGAAGACTTACAGTACACATAGTCAATACAATAAAAAATCTGCCTTTTAGTATCACTTTTATCTTTTTTAATTTATATCTTATGTAGTACAAAGCATAGAATAGACCTTTTATAAATATGATGAGAGTCATATTTGTGGAAAGTATTAATTTTCAGTAACAAGTTTGTATGTATGTATGTATGTATGTATGTATGTATGTACTTACTCATTGATCCTCATGAAAAATACTTAAAATCTAAAACAATATTTTCTAAATTAATAAAAAGCAAACATGGGACATTTAAACAAAAAAAAACCTGTTGTTTCTTGGTGTGAGTACATATTTTGAGAACCTATTATTTTACATATTTTTAATTATTTTACTTATTTACATTCTGAATGTCGACCCTTCCTTGTTCACCCATTCCAGAGTTCTTACCCCATCCTTCCTCCCCTTTGCCTCTGGGAGGGTGCTTCCCCACCCACTTACCAAGCACTGCAGGACATCATTCTTCTTTGGGACACTAATTCTCTACAGAATTAGGCAAATCCTCTCCCATTTATGCCAGACAAGGCATTCCTCTGCTATATATGTGGCAGGGACCATGGACTAGCCTATGTATGCTCTTTGGTTGGCAGCTTAGTCTTTAGGATCTTCCAGAGGTCTGGGTTAGTTGACACTATTTGTCTTCCTATGGGGTTGTCATTCTCTTCAACTCCCTTAAATCCTTCCCCTAACTCTTCCATAGAGGTCCCCAACCTCAGTCCAATAGTTTGGTGTATATTCACCTGTATCAGTCAGCTGCTGGAAGAGACTATGAAAGGACAGCCATGCTAGGCTCCTGCGAGCAAGCATAGCATAGCATAGCATCAGTACTAGTGTCAGGGTTTGGTGTTATGGTACAGATAACAAGTTGGGCCAGTAACTAGATCACCTTTCCTTTAGTCTCTGTTCCATTTTGTCCCTGCATTTCTTTTAGACAAGAACAATTCTGGTTCAAAAGTTTTGAAGGTGGGTTGGTGGTAGGGACACTGTCTATCTAATGGATGTAGTCTCTTCAGGTTCCAGCTCCTTACCATTGGCCATTTCTATTAATGTCTTCCCCCTTGAGTCCTGGGAGCCTCTCACATCCCATGTCTCTGGAGCTTTCTAGAGGTCCCCTCCACCCCCTACAGATGCGCATTTCCATTCATTGTTCTGACCCTCTGAGCTTCTCTCCTGTGCCCTCCCTCCCATGCATGATCCTGCCCTACTTTTCTACCCCATCCCCTCTTCCATCTAGGAACCTCCCTGCCTCTGACTCCAGTGATTATTTTGTTCCCCCTTCTAAATAGGATTTAAGCATACTCATTTGGGCCTTCTTTCTTCTTAAGGTTTTCTTAGGGTCTGTTGAGTATATCATGGGTATTCTGTACTTTTTGGCTAATACCTACTTATCCTTGAGTATATACCATGGATGTCCTTTGGGTCTGGATTACCTCACTCAGGATGATATTTTCTAGTTCCATCCATTTGCCTACAAAATTCATGATGTCCACGTTTTTTTGTTTGTTTGTTTTTTTCTTCTTTAATTTTTTAACAGTCCAGACTTGATACCCTTCCCTGTCCATCCTCTGACTGTTCCACAACCCACACCTCCTCCCAACCCCTATCTCCAAAAGGATGTTCCCACCCTCTGCACTTCACCAGACCTCCTCACTCTCTGGGGCCCCAAGTAGCTTGAGGGTTAGGTGTATCTTCTTTGAGTCCTGACCCAACAGTTCTCTGCTGTATGTGTGTTCAGGGCCTCATATCAGCTGGTGTATGCTGCCCCCAGTTGGTGGCTCAGTTTCTGAGAAATCCTAGAGGTTGAGGTTACTTAAGACTGCTGGTCTTCCTATAGGGTCATCCTCCTCCTCAGCTTCTTCCAGCTTTTCCCTAATTCACCAGCCTCCGTCTATTGGTTAGGTATACATATCTATGTCTGACTCTTTCAGCTGCTTGTTAGGCCTTTCCAAGGGTAGTCATGCTAGGCCTGTGTTTGAAAGCATGCAATAGCATAAGTAATTCACAGCCATTTGAGATTCTTTTTTAATTATGTTATGTTCTGTTTGTTTGTTGTATTTTTTGTAGCTTACTTTCTTCAGTTCTTTGTATATGTTGGATATTAGCCCTCTATTGGATATAAGGTTAGTGAAGAGAGAGTAACTGAGGCACATAAAAGTGGCTAGAAGGAAAGAACATGGGAGGGATAGAAAGAGGAAAGGGGGAATGATGTAATTATATTTTAGTTAAAGTAAAAATATCATGCGAGATGACACAAAGTTTTGTTTAAATAATGTTTAAGTAGTTAAACTGAGATTGATATGATAATTTGTGAAACTGACCTGAAATGTTTTGTGAGTACACAAATATGTGTGTGTACACACATGCACAGAGAAAGAGAGAATATGGGGGAGAGAGAGGGGAAAGAGAGAAGTACAAGATTGCATACTGTAGAAATAATTCATTTAAATTGTGATCACACAGAAAGAGTTTTAATATAATATATTGAAAAGTAGTTTAAGTATTTTAATGACAGGATACTTAGATTCCTAGCCAAATATGTCATTTAAATCACAAGGGATCTAGTAAAAGTCACTTGTCAGTTAACATTTTAAAATCTATTTGTTAAATATGGAATGATAGATGGGAGGATAGAGGTTATTATCATGTAAAAATTTCCTTTACTGATACTCTTCTAAAGTGCTTTCAGAAATTATTTCCTTACAACAATTCATAATTGGAAGTGTTCATAGATGTCATGAAAAAGAATTTCAATGGGATTTTTAGCTATCTTAGAGAAAATGTTATATCATCTGTTTATAAAAATAAAGAGAATGCATCTTAGATTATGATAAGTTACCTAAACAAATATTCACTCATTTTTGTTTAAAACAGTGATGTACAAACAAGACAGAGAAAAAAATCAAGAAACTTACTTCTTGCTGACTAGCTTACATAGTGCCAGAAGGTGATGTGCAGGTTGTAATAGGAGAGAAGACATCAATGGACTTACCTAGCACCATAAACTGCACCCTACAATATTGACCACCATACAAACTGTCAATATTGCATTATAAATATTTATGTTTAACTTCATAGATAGTCGTTTGCTTAATTTTTGTCTGAGAAGCTTCTATTTGCAATGTGTAGTAGTTAATACAGAGACTTATTTCTTACCAATATACTAAATATGAATAACTCTTAGTGCTTAACCTTGCTTGAGTCTTTTGTTTTGTTTTGTTTTTTCAAGAAAGGGTTTCTCTGTATAGCCCTGTCTGTCCTGGAACTCACTCTGTAGTCCAGGCTGGCCTTGAACTCAGAAATCCGCCTGCCTCTGCCTCCCAAGTGCTGGGATTAAAGGTGTGTGTCACCATTGCTCTTCTAAATCAACCTTCCTCCATGAAAGACTCGGAGGAACTTTAAGATACATCAGCTGAAAAATATAAGAGCAGAGGATGTGAAAGATAGCTGTGAAATATTGACCTCTATATATGACATGACAGTTGCATATACCAAATCTAAACAGGAATGATCACTTTCCTAACACCCATGCAAGATCAAGTCAGTCTATGTTCCAGCATGAATGAAGAGAGCTTCCCCAGGTACCACTCCTATCAAAGGAGCTATTGACTGCTTTTAAAGGAGCTATTGACTTTTTTTAAAGGCAGCAAATGACTGCTGAGGTAGGGAGAGTCATGCTCCTTCTAGCGCATGACTGAAGGTATTTGTTTATGTTCCAGTGGACACTCACACACCATGTGCATATTGGCAACAATAATTTGACTCTGAAATTTTTGATAACAAAAAATTCAAATAAAAAGAAGACATTTGAACTGGCTGCTCTTCGAGAGGTCCTCAGTTAATTTATCAGCAACCACATAGTGGCTCATAACTATCTATAATGTGATCTGCTGCTCCATTCTGGCATGCAGGTATACATGCAGATAGAACACTCTTATTAAATAAATAAATAAATAAATAATACATAAATGCATAAATATATAAATAAAAAAATCAAAAGGAAGAAGAGGAAGACAGGAAGTTGAGATAGAAATGTGACAAAGGGACTAAGGGAAGTTAGAAACAGGTAGTATTGCATGGATATGATTAGTGCATGTTGAATAATTATATGAAATATTTTGAAATAAAAAATATTACTTTAATTAAAAATATAATCATATAAGCCTGATTAATCTGCTAATTTTCTTGTCACAAGTATAGCATTTTGTTTATTATACTCTAACATCTGTGTTAGTTTTAGTAGTATTATTCTGATAACTGAAAGATGATTAGAAATAATAATTGAACAAAAGTATAGATAGATAGATAGATAGATAGATGTAGATATAGATATATAGATATAGATATATGTAGATATTCAAATAAAATATTTCTGAAGATGTAGCTTAGGGTTTAGAGTAACAGCCTAGAATACAAGTAGCCCTATGCATCACCTAGAAGCAAGGAGTACAGAAACAAAGCTTTTTTTATTACATAATTTCTTTTTTCCTTTTTTTATTTTATATTTTATTTATTTACATTTCAAATGTTATCCCCTTTCTTGGATTCTCCTTCAAAAATCCCTATACCCTCCTTCCTCCTCCTGCTCACCAACCTACCCACTCCTGCTTCCTGGCCCTGGCATTCCCCTACACTGGGGCATAGAGCCTTCACAGGACCAAGGCCTTCCACTGATGACCAATTAGTCCATTCTCTGCTACATATGCAGCTGGAGCCATGAGTTCAAACATGTGTGTGGGGCAGTAGACTGGGCAGGTAACCTGGTCCCAGTCAAGGAAGAGGTCTGGAACTCCAGAGAACCAGTGGGTGATAATTTCTGCCTACATTAGACAGAAGGTGTTCAATTATACCTCCTGAGCCCCTGGCTCCTGTGGCAGTCACAGACCCCAACAGCCCCCATACAGGAGAGGTGTGTGTTATCAAGTAGACAATACCCCAAGCTCCCAACATTCTAGCTGGACCCTACCCCCAGTCATCTGACCACAGTCAAGTATGCCCTGCTCCACAGGCAGATAGCTTAGCCCCACCATATAAGGGTCAGCTTGCCCCCTCCTCCTCTCTTCCCTTCTTTCTCTCTCCCCTTCTTCTTTTCCCTTTTTCTCCCCTTCTCCTTCCCTTTGCATTCCCCTCTCCCTCTCTTCCCCTCTTCCCCTCCTCTTCCTCTCTTCCCCCTTCTTCTCTCTTCTCTTCTCCTCTCCTCTACTTCTCCTTTTTTTCTCTCTCTCTCCACGTGGCCATGGCCAGCCTCTATTTCCTTATCTTCTCTCTTTTCCTCCTACAATAAAACATCTTACGACCATGCATTGCCTCCTTTTAACTAGATGCTCCATGATGACCCGGCCCCAGAATTTGAGGTGAGACCAGACTTAGAACTCCTGTGCCCCCCCTTGCACCGAACCATGGGGCACTGCTCCCTGTCCCTGCTGGATTTTTCCCTTCGGCCTCAGGGCACACTGAACTGCCCTGTGGCCCCCAAATCATTCGCAGCTCCTCTGAAGTGTCCAGCATTGCCTGAGGCTCCCAAGAAGCAAGAACCTGTGACTCCCCTCAGCTGTCTCCAACCTACTATCAGAGCACTGGGATACACATGTCCATCAGGCAGAGAGGGGTGCAAGGCAGACAGACACCCTTGTCCACCTGGCCAGATCAGCAGAACTCTGGCGGGACATGGATTATCCTTTCCCAATCGGTTTCAGATCCCCACCACCCAGCGGGTCCCGGTGCCTTGGCATGCAGCTGCCATCCTGTTCACTACGTGTCACTCAGCAATGGAGTATGCCATGGCACTGCTGTGAGAACTGCGCCTGACCCATGTGTACTATTTGGTTGGTGGTTTAGTCCCTGGGAGCTCTGGGAGGAGGGGGGTACTGGTTGGTTCATATTGTTGTTCTTCCTATGGGGCTGCAAACCCTATCAGCTCCTTGGGTCCTTTCTCTAGCTTCTCAACTGGAGACCCTGTGCTCAGTCAAATGGATGGCTTAGAGCATCCACCTCTGTATTAGTCGGGCACTGTCAGAGCCTCTCAGTAGGCAGCTATATCAGGCTCCTGTCAGCCAACACTTTTTGACATCCACAGCAATACCACTCCTGGGCATATACCCAAAAGATGCTCCAACATGTAATAAGGACACGTGCTCCACTATGTTCATAGCAGCCTTATTTAAAATAGCCAAAAACTGGAAAAAACCCAGATGTCCCTCGACAGAGGAATGCATACAGAAAATGTGGTACATCTACACAATGGAGTACTACTCAACTATTAAAAACAATGAATTTATGAAATTCACAGGCAAATGGATGGAACTAGAAAATATCATCCTGAGTGAGGTAACCCAGTCACAAAAGAACTCACATGGTATGCACTCACTGATAAGTAGATATTAGCCCAGAAGCTTGGAATATCCAAGAGACACAAAGCTTTTAGTCTCATGCATTCTGCAGATAGAAGCAAGAGGTTTCCAAACTAGTAGCTCATGTTAGACCTTAACAAGCTAGATGAACACCTGATATATGTTAAATTCTGTCTTTAACCAACAGAATAACAATTATTATCTAATAAAATATTATTTTATTCATAGTTTGAAGCAAAATATTATCACAATATATGTTCAAATCCCCAAGAACCTTTTTGTGGATCATACAAGTGTTTGAACAAAAATCCAATTGAATGTAATATAAATTAACAACCAAAATATATTTTGAAATGACTCAAATCATTCATTTTAATCTTCTATTTTTCATGTAGTTTTAAAATTTGTATAAATATAATTTGAAAAGGAACATGGAATTATTTTTGAAGAACACCATGTCACTAAATTGTGTTTTGTGGAAGAAATGAGGTACCTCATTTAAACAATGACATTTTCCTGTGTTTGAATTATATTCACAATATGGAGTTAATAGGTTCCTAGTGTTTTAAAGGGTAGGGCTCAGAAAGAGTGATTGACATGTTTAGAAAAATGATACCAAGAATTATCAAAACATTACATTACTTTTAAAGAAAATCTGACTTCAAATTTTGTATCACCTCTTTGAGCTAAAAATGTATATGGAACCTACTGTTTTTTCTCATTGATAAAAGTAGAAAGTGATTTTGAAAGTTACTCTCTACAAATTGCTACAGCAATTGCACACACACACACATACACACACACACACACACACACACACACACAGACAAACAAAACCAGCCAGAATTTTTATCTTTGAGAGATTTTAAACTAGATTAGTTTTTTAAAATAACAAGTAGTATGATATTAAAATACTTTAAATAATTTTGTTTTATAAATCCTCAAATAAAAACTAAAACATGTTTATTAATTATTTTAACAATCACTTCAAATCTAAAATTAACTACAACAAGCAATCATTATAAATCATGAACAAAATCTATTTTAAACAATATATTACTATAATCAATCACCAGGTGTTTAATTTACCTGTAAAGATAAAGCATATTCTAACATTTAGCCATCTGTCCATCAAGATTATATATTGACAACCTGCTGCATATGGAATAGTTAACCTTAAAACAAATCAATCACATAAAAGTCAAGATTTGAATACTGAATATAAAAAAATGACAGGAATTTTCACAATTTCTGGTTAACAGTTCAATAAAGATTTGATTCATAACTTTGCATTTCTATTGTTGATATGCTCTTGGAAGGTACTGTTGAACTCTTCTATGAAGCTTAATTAAAATGATAAATATATATTACTGTATATATCGTGCTAATAACCTTGTAACTAGGCTCTGTAAATGCTATCATCTGCCATGCCCATACAGTTCTATAGAAAATTATAGTGGAATAGACTACTACACATGTTAATAAATCAATAACTAAAGGATTAAAACTGACCTAGTTCCCAACTAATTTTAAACAAAGAGCTACATTTTAACGTTTTGTGTCATATAATGTAATTGTCAGTGTTCTCAGTGAAAAATATAAAGAACAATCCCCTTGGATTTTTAAAAATTTATTTCAATGTGGAAATTTCTCTTTGGAGGCTTATTAGTGCCTCTTAATATACTATGCATCTGTTAGGTGCTTTACAAATGTTAGATATTTGTTATCATCTCTGGTATAAAAAGCAACTAGAAAATAATATAGAGAATTATAAAATGAGGATCACTGTAATATAACCAGTTTCACCCAAAGATGAAAGCATTGAGTACCATGGTTTTAGGACCAGTTAGAACTCACTATTTAAGTTAAGCTAAAATTAAAGAAAGAATAGCAAGAATAATAAAGGAGAAAGGGCAAAAACAAAAGGATAAGGAAAAGAGATACAGATAGTCTCCAAATTCTATATTGTCCTTATAATTACATCTATGTTTAAAACAGCATGTTAGGTCCTTCTCTAATGTCTATCTTAGGGAGTATCCTTGATCTCTTCAATGCCTTCACCCATTCTTCCAGATCTAGTGTAGGTTCCACATCTAGTGGTCTGAGCTAGTCTGGCCACACCTGTCTGTACTACAACTAATGTCTAGGCTTTTGCTAGGACCTATACCCAATCCACAGGCCTCTTTGAAGCCACATCCAACTTTTTTACCTACCAAAATATATCACCACATTTCAGGCATGGAGAACTAGGAGACACACCCTATATATCAGTCCAGTCCCCTCTGTCTACTTGATTTTATTACACTCAAGTTATTTCCAACTTCTAGGCTCATCTTGCCCACATACTCTCTCTTTGTCCTTAACTTGCTGTTTGAATCAGACTTAGAACTGGCAAAAGAACTCCACATGCCCACATTCTGGTCAAGCTGGTATCTTCTTTCCAAAATCAACCAGTTCTATAGATCTGGCAATAAGAATTGCCTACATGAAAGATAGGACACAGGTTTTAAAAGAACTATATAGGAAGAAAAACAATATCAATTAACCAGACCTCTCAGAGCTCTCAGGGTCCAACCTACCAATCAAAGAGTACAAATGGCTCCAGGCCAGGTACATATGTATCAAAGGACTGCCTCATCTGGAATCAGTGGGAGGAGAGGTACTTGGTCCTGTGGAGGCTTGATGCCCCACAGGAGGAGTATGCTAGACAAATAAGGCAGGAGTGGGTGATGGGGTTGGGGAGTTTATGAAGCAGAAACCAGGAAGGGGGATATCATTCAAAATATAAATGAATAAAATGACTAATAACTAAAAGAATTGAAAAACAAATAAAAATGAAATATAATAAATGTTATAAAATAATTCAAGGACTTAAGACACAAAGAAACAGCTTAATGAAATTAAGGAAAAACAGCTTAAAGAAAATAAATGCATGGGTTCTGCCTCCCACCCCTGCCAAAACACACACACACACACACACACACACACACACACACACACACACA
>JADRCC010163280.1:0-15145 GCA_019843855.1 Hylomyscus alleni
AAGAAAGAAAGAAAGAAAGAAAGAAAGAAAGAAAGAAAGAAAGAAAGAAAGAAAGAAAGAAAGAAAGAAAGAAAATATTTTCTTTAGGAAAGTTTTGAAGGCAGAGTTAATTTTTATGTCTAAGTGAATAGTTATACCCAAATATATTTTAAGAGCCATAGTAACACAAGAAATCCAGAAGTGAGAGAAGAGAAATTGACATACTTGTAAGACAATATGTTAAATTAGTTGGTCCTTTGAAAACCCACTAAGTATAATAGAATATCATTTTTTTGTAACACAACATAAATATTACACATAGCAAAAACCTGACATTTATAAAGGAAATACCATGGAAATAGATTCCATGTGTACTCCATGTTTGGAGAAGATGGTACATGTTTTCATTGTTTTATTTTGAGCAATTCAGAACAGACTAACAGGAGAAAGTGTAAATGATTAATTGCCCACTTATTTAGAAATTACTTATATACTTTAGGTCCTTTGCTATGACTCTAATTAAAAGACTACAAAATGTCACACACTGAAGTCTCAATTATCATTGTATAATTTTGCATTGGGTGACATGTGTTTTAAATCACAAAGTGTCTTGTGCTAAGAAGAACATGTCTGAGTGTCAGATTCTGTTTCCATTCCTAACCTCTGTCTATCCAGGTGTTCCCACACGTGTACATTTACCACCTGCAGATTCTGAAATTGGCAAGCCTAACACTAATTCAGACTCAGCAAAACGTAGAAGTTCTTCTCATGACAATATCTTAACAAAGGCGTAAATGAGGTTTTCAGTGGGGGCTGGGATGTGATCTCATCCTTTGGCCCAGGAGCAGAACTCTATATGGCAGTTCTTGGTACCAAGGAAGGACATAAAGCATCAACTGGAAAGGCTAAACTCTCCAGACTATTGGCTTGAATGGCTAAACTCTGCAGACTCCTTAGAGTATAATATCATTGCCTTCGATGCTCTATTTCCTGGGGTTTGATGAGAGGGGTGTATTTTTATTTGTCATAAGGTTCAGTTCTAAATGGAACAAAACCAATGATAAACAAATAATGCACCCGAGACTATCATCAAATGACTTTCTTTATGGCTATAGAACTACCTTCTCAGAAACAGGAGAGAGCAGCATTTTTAAGTCACAAAGGTTCTTTGGTTTAATTCATCCATGAAAGCATTTTTTTTTGAAATTTGACAGCCTAAGTTTTTGAAAAGTTATGCAGATTTTCTGAGCTCAAGGATACAGAGCTCCTTCCAGTGGTGGGGAAGTCTCTGGAATTTTTAGTCCAAATATTATCAACTGAAGGATATTTTATGATGTAAAAGTCAAATTCATTGGAAGTAGTACTGCAGCTGTGTTGGGGTCCTAATGATTAGAATTAGTAAAACATAGGCACCTTGTGTCCTTGTTCCTGAGGGCAGCTCCTACTATCTTCTACATTGAAAAAAGGAAAAACCATCTTTTCAAATGGTGGTGAACTCAACTCATAGAAGCCTTCAGCTTTGTCCTTTAAGACTTTCTTCCTTCAACATTTATCACTGCTGTAATTAAAAATTTAAAACCAAAACAATTACTAAAAATTAAATAAATAAGTAATCAATGTTCTGGTGTCTCTCTCTCTCTCTTTTTTGTTTTAGGTCCCCATGTGGAATCCATAAAAATGCTGTCTTAAATTACATCTTAAATGTTTTAATGTATTCTTTTCACTCCCTTCCATGGAACCTAATTCAAGCCACTGCCCTTCTAGGGCTAAATACAAAAGCCCTTTCCTAGGAGTCACTGCAATGGATGATCAGACACCTTCCCCACCAATTCTTCACCTGGAAGCCACCTAGGCTAAATAATCAACCAATTGCTATTAATTACATCAACCTATTTTAATTTCATGAGGTATAACGATCATAAAATAGCTTCTTTGATTTATTCTTATATTCCTTTAATATCATTTGTCTTGGTCCTTTACTGAAGTGAAATTTCAGGGTCCATGTAGTGTTATCATTGTTTCGCTAGTTATCTAGACTAGGGCTAGGAAAGTGTACATTGGCCAAGCTCATGCCCACAAACCATATCAGGTTATAAGACGATACAACACAACCTGTGTGATTATTACTTCCTGTTATCAAATTCTGTAACTTCTTTTTTTTTTATCATGACCATGTTCAGTAGTCACACACACTATGAGGTATGCAATGTTGGCATGATGCTTTGTTGATTAGCATTTATTAGTTAACTGTTCACAAAGACAACTGGTAGCTAATACTGTGTTGCCTAGTTGGTGATCAATGTGAGAAGAGGCTCTTGGCCCTGTGAAGGTTCTATTCCCTGGTGTAGGGGAATGCCAGGGCTAAGAAGCAGGAGAGGGTGGGTTGGTGAGCAGGAAGAGTGGGGAGGGAACACGGTTTTTTATTTTGTTTGGTTGGTTTTTGGCTTATTTTATTTTTTCTTTTTTTTCAGAGGGGAAACTGGAAAAGGAGATATCATATGACATGTAAATAAAGAAAAATATCTAATAAACTATATATATATATATACATCACATAAAAAAAGTTTCTCCATTGATTTCTCAATCTATTCTTCAGTTCACTTTCTAGAGAGCAAAAGTACACAGAGTATAGATAAAAAGTGTCATTGATGTTTTTCTATTTTACATTTTAAATATTTATTACATATCTTGATATAAAATTGATATACTTGAGCATAGCATCTGATAACCTCAAAAGAATTCACTCAAGTTTTATAGTTTAACTAATGGAATATATACACAAAATGTCCAGAGTTACTAGGAAAAAATTATGACTAAAGCTAATTGGTCAAAAGTTTAAAATATAATATACTGATTTAAATTAATTGCCTTATTTATCAAACTATACTGCCCTCATGAGTTAAACCACATGACAAGCTACATAGGAAACATAATTTTAACCAAAGCCAAGGACTTTATCTAGTAATCCTCCTTTATTCATTACATATTTCTTCATTCAATGACTTTGTTCCATATATATATGTGACAAAATTAAAATACTATAAAAAATATTCAAATTACTTATTGGTATGAATTTCTAAACTAAAGAAAGTTCTATATTTATTCGTATATATTGTCACCCTAGTTTCCATGTGATATCAATGGATTATGCTTTGGTACTACAATGAGTTGAGTTAATTTATGTTTTCTTTTCATTCAATTATGCTATTTCTATTCACTGGTTCTTTTTCTCTTTAGTGTATTTTTATGAGGCAAAGTGATGGGTTTTATATAGACAACTTCAAGGAAATTATGTAGTTAACTATAGTCACCGCCTGGTTGCCCATTCCTCTATATCGTCTCGCTTCTTTTCACCTTCTATTAGTGTTCCCTCTTTTATTCATTCCTATCTGATTTGATACCATATATACGTATACTTGGTCCTATGTTTACTTAAGAAATGACATGCCTCTGCAAAATGAGAAAATCACACAGGGTCTATTTTTCTCTATTTCACTTAATGTGCTTAATACTGTATTCTCAGTATTTGCCTGGATATCAACAATGGAATGTGTCATAAATTTACATGATAAAATATCATAGCCTATAGTTTTATGAGGAATTTTTTCTCTGGATGTGTACAGTCAACTCTGACATAAGCTTTTACTGTAGTTTTGTGGGGGAGGCATTTTTCATCCAAGCTATACCATAAGCTCTCACAGAAGCAAAACACTTTGTCACTACGTGCTCCCCATTTAGTGTGTAGTAAGATAAAACTGTACTGGTGACTTCTGAGCCATAGAAATAATATGCTTTGTTCTTTCCCCATTTTAAGTCTTTCCATAACTTCTGTAAGCAGGTTTAGATGTAAAGATTCGATTTGTAGTCTTGTAGATGGTGTGTTGTAACAAGCATTTACTTTTGATCATTTTGGAAATGGAGATGATAAGGTGTATATACAATTGAGAATATAATTTTTTTGATTGGTGGATATTGTGCCCTTCAACACACAATGTAGATATGAGAGAGAAGACAAGATCCCTTGACACTGTTTTTGAAGGAAAAGGTTTGGTTTATAAGGAACCCGAACTTGTAAGACAGTTACTTCCCAAAGACTACTTAGAAAGAGCATCACATTGAGGAGGTGCTTAACATTAGATATTTAAAGGCATAAAACTGATTTTTCTCTGAAAAAAGTTAAGGGAGCAACTTGTTCCTTTGCTTTTCATTATTTGCCATTTGCTCAGATTCTGTCTCTTTAAAAGTTATTTAAAATACTAGCAAAAATTAAATAACTATATCAGTACCATAAAACATATATTCATAGTCATATCCTGAAAAACATATTCAGGATATAAATTATAAGGGATAAGGGGTATTGGCTTGAATTACCTCTTCTATTCATTTGGTCAATGTTCTGAATCAATATCTTTTCAAATCTTTCAACAGAACTGAAACTTTATAAAAAAAAGATATGAAAAAAATGACAAATAGGTCAGTAGGTAGAAATATAATAAATGACTTTACCAATAGCAATCAAACTCTTTCTCCTTATTTATATTTTCCATTATTTAGATACAAAATCAAAACAAAAATGAACAAGCCACAGTAGCCAACCTATTAATAATGCAAAATATAATTTAACTTTTCCTTTGTATAAGATTGTTAGTGAACACATCAATGTAATCATCCAACCAAAGCCAGGTCATATTATTTTAATGATATAAATTCAAGATTTACTTAAAACATGTCCAGTTTCACACAAGGTGGCTGGATGATTCAACGGCCCACCTGCAAAAGGTCCTTGACCACATAAAACTTGCAGTCAAGCCTTATTTCCCATTCACTTTAGAAGAAATTTGAGCAATGAGTTTTAATGTTTAAAGGCAGCTTGAGTTCCAGATACACAGATGCCTAATTTTTATGTTGAATTTTTATAAGACTGTGGTTCAATTTATAGGCTCCTGTGAACAAATTTGCAGTTTCATTTTGTAGAAATACACAGATAAAATTTGAGGGTCCAGGTGTGTATGTTTTAAAAAGTACTTTACTGCTTAGAACTCAGCTTCTGGTAAAATTCAGATTTTATTATTATTTTACAGGTAAGTACAGGATAGACAGCTGAAGTTGCTTTGTGTGCTGAGTATCTAAATCACATATTTATCTAGAAGAGAGATCATGTTTATCTGAGATTAATTTTACTTTTAATTTCAAATTACACACTATATAGCTATTATTATTAAAATAAAGTAATTTTTTTAAAAAATATCATATGTGGAATTAGAAAAACAATAAAAGTCTAAACCTAAAACATATTTCTACAGGCAGTTAAGCAAATTTAACAAAACTCAAAAGGTTTCCTTCCACTAAAATTGATGAGCTTAATAGTATTAGTGGCTTAATATTTCACAACAAATCAGACCACATTGTAAATAACTCACCCATGGGAATTTTCTTACATGGCCCATTATAAGTCATAAAAAAACAAAAAGGTTCTAGTAGTATTTTTTGAACATGTGTAACATTTATTTTATTTAAGTATGTGTGTGCTTTGTTTACACAATTTCATATAAACTAAAGAATAATATTCTGTTGAAACAAAACAGAAAAATATGTTATAGCAGTTAAATAAGTGGATTTTAAAAGATCTGAGTAAGGTAACAAAGACTCAGAAAGAAAAGCATTGTATATTTTTTCTCATCTGTGGCTCCTAGTTTCAAATTTTCAGATGTGAGCACATGACCTGGAGTAATTGCAGGAAGCTAGAAAATTCTAAAAGAACCACTGTTGACAGTGAGTAGGAGAGCAGGTTTGGGAAGCAGAGGGGGCCAATAGAGACTGGAAGAGCACTGTATGAATAATCTGAAGGATAAGAGAGATGGGCTATAATTAAACAGATTGGAGAAGATAAACACTGCAGAAGGGATGAAATTAACAGTAAGGATGTCTGAAAAAATAATAAAAATCCATACTAATCTAAACACACCTATAGCATGTCATGTCAGATTATAAATATACATATACATTTTAAGTGAAATTTTATTTGGGCTGACAATGCTCCTTTCAGGAATCATCGACATCTCATAAAAATACAGTACTAGTGAGAACTTCTTAGCATTTTCTCAGTATGTAGGACTCCTTGAGTCGATCTTCATTCACACAAATAAAAATCCAGTAATACTCTTAATGAAATAATGCAAAATTAACTCCCCCACGCCCTGTCCTTCTCATCTCTGTGGGGAACAAAGTCGTTTGGATTGATCTTCAGTATTTTCTCCTAGATATAATTTTCAAGACAAGGTAGAAAAACAACATGATCACAACTGCTGGAAGCACAAAACCTTTAAAAAAAAAATACAATACCAGGCATGAGAAGCCATCTTTTTGAGTTGATGGTTAGGATGATGAGGAAAGTCCTCAAATCTTATGATATAAGATCTACTGATATTTCCATTTATTGTCCTCCAGGGGTGGATGTAAATCATTTTTATTGAATCTACCATGCTCTCCATACACAAGGCCTACAGGCCCCTGGGCTTACACAGAATTGAGTAATTCATCCCTGAGAACCACCCTTTATGATACTAAAAATCATCATGCCGGCTTCCAAATGAGGTCATCAATCAACAATCCCATGGAACTATAATACCTATGAACCACAACCGTGAACAGCATGGTCCTACAATCCTAAGGGAACCTAGAAGCACACATATCTTGACAGTAACCAATAACTCTCTAGTTGGACCTAAGACCTGATCAATAAAAGGGAAACCATGCCTTCTACTTGGCCAACTAGCCAGAGCTAGTGGATTAATAGATCTTAGAGGAGAATACATTTTCTACTTTAATAAGCTTGTTTTATTGGAACTATATTTTAATATTTGTGCATATACCCACAAATAAGTATAGTTCTCACACTTCAGCAAGGAAACCTCTCCTTGTAGCAGAGGAAGACAATTACAGTAAATCTACAAGCAATCAAAATGCAGAGCTGTTTTATCCAGTTACAGAGAAAACATTTATGATACAACTAACACATATAAGGCTCAGTGATCTTTATGGAAGAAGGGGGTTAGAAAAATTGTGAGAGTCAGAGGAAAAAGATTTTTTTTGTTTCCAAGAAATGTCAGAAGCCAAATTCCTAATTTTTCACTAACATGCAATCTAAACATGAGCTGAGCAAGGATTACATAAATAGATATGTTAACTTGGGCAGGGAAAAGGTTCACCAGACCTCAAACCTACATAAAAGACTACCGACAACTAATGCTGTTATGTGGAGAAATAATTTTATTCAAGGAAGAATACATCAGTTGGTTTTCCATATTAAATGGTCATCCCTAAGAACATATACATACAAAACACTGTACAGAACCCACACTTTGAGTATTGGAAAATCCTCTCTCTCTGTCTCTCTCTGTCTCTGTCTCTGTCTCTATCTCTATCTCTGTCTCTGTCTCTCTGTCTCTCTGTCTCTTTGTCTCTGTCTCTGTCTCTCTCTCACATGCACACACACACACACACACACACACACACACACAAATATATGTGACAGTATTTAGTGAAATATGTTCATGAATTTGAAGTAAAGAAAGAAATATATGGGGGAGTTTGGAAGAAGAGAAGGGAAAAAGAAATGTAATTATATTAATCCCTTCAAAAGATATAAAAATATTTAAATTTGTATTTTAATACAAATGTTTACTTTTGTTTTATTACTCTTTAACCCCCCACCTCCAAACTTTCCAATGTGGCTCCTTAAACTATGGCTTCATTGTCTTAATAAGTACTGTTTAATAAGTTTAATAATATATGTTATATATATTATTATGAACTATATATATATACATATATATTTATATATTATGAACTGAAAATGAATAAATACAAACATCCTATGTTCATTTAGTATTACTTGTGTGAATATATTGTTAGAGATATTTGGATATTTAGAGATAATTTGTTATTGGATAACCAATTAGGGAGCTCATGCTCAGGAAAGACTAATTAATTCTCAGAAGTCATTAATTCCATGTAATTCTTTACTTAAGTTTGGGACCCTGTGAAATTTTTCCCCTCTATATTGGCATGCCAAATGATGCTTCAGAAATAATTTATGCAATCATATTGTCGAGATATCAAGGATGTATCTTCCCTATCCTGTCTAAGACAGAGAATCTTAGCATATTTTCTTGATCGGGAAAGAGCAGAAGTGATCTTTATATATTAAGTTGTATTTTTACATTAAACTGTATTTAGCATCAAAAGTGAAAGCATATGCTATAAACTTGGAAACATTATGAGAACAATATTTAGAACAAAGTGGGTATGTATTATATCACTCTTTCTTCCCTCTCTTCCAAATGATCCCTAAAACTTAAATGTGGTAATTGTGTTGTGTATGTATTAATTGAAGCTTCACACCACCTTAGTCAGTTGTTCTTTTGTTTGCCAAGTTTTGCTTTTAATGGTCTTTGCTATTTTATAAGAAGCTTCTTTGGTGAAAGATGATAGCTTCCTTTATCTGTGTGTCGGTGGGTAAGTATTTAGAATGTAGTTACAAATTTTTATTGGCTTAGAAGGATGGAAATACTAGGTTCTTTATGAGCCACGACCTATTTAGCCAAGAATAAAAGGCTATGTTCTCCATAACAAGCATGATTTCTCTCCTGGTAAGATGGTCTTATGTCAAATTAGACAGTTGTTGTTTACCAAGATGTGAATGCATCTGTTACACCATTAGGAGGATCTGGCATGCTCGTCATTTTCATGGCTCATAGGAATCACATTCTGGGTAGAATAATTGACTGCTTTCAACCTTGTCAGCTCAGACCTCACCTTCCCACACAAGGAAAGCTAGCCGTCAGGGAGAAATATTTCAGAGCAGACAGTGTTCAAATTCACTGAATCTTGTATCCAAATGTATCCTGTCTTCTCAAGAGGAACTTATAATCCATGTTTAGTAAGTAACCAAGGGCAACAGCTATAGTCTTTACTATTTGTGGAGTCTTTGGACTCTGTAGACCAACCACACAACTAGAAATTGGCCTTTCTTGTACTGATTTTCTATCAGATTTATTGAATATATATTTCATAGCATTTTTAAATGTTTTAGTGAATATATGTATTTTAATGACTATATTTTATATTCATTACTGAATATTTTAATGAATCTATATTTGTATTTTAATATATATATAATTGTATTACTTTTAGTGAACATATTTTATAATATCTATATCTACAATATTTTGTATTCATGCCTAAGTATAGATTAAAATTATTTTCTTTGCCAAAATCAGTGTTTTGGTTTTTAAATAAGTATTATCAAAAGCAATGTAAGCTGTTGCCATCTGTCCTAAATCTTGTAGCTCTGAGGATTTGAGATCTTCAGTGATTATACTATTAGACAGTTATTTTTTAATCTTTTAATCTTTGTGGAAGACTCAAATCTAAGCCCTCAACTTCTTTTTTTTTTAATTTTTGAATTGATTTATTTATTCACTTACATCCCAATATCAGCCCCCCTTCCCTCCCAGTAGCCCCTCATGCAGACCCTCTCCCCATTCCCTGTCCCCTTCTTCTCTGATTACGGGGACCTCACTCTGGGTATCATCTGGGTATTATGCCCCTACCCCCCAGAACATTCATTAGTCACTGTAAGACTAGTCACATCCTCTCCCACTGCGGCCAAGGCAGCCCAGAAAGGAGAACAAAATCCAAAGGCAGGCAACAGATTCATGGACAACCCCTGCTCCAGTTGTTGGGGGATTCACATGAAGATCAATCTGCACATATGCTACATATATGTAAAGGGGACCTAGGTCCACTCTTTGGTTGGTGGTCCAGTCTCTGGGAGCCCCCTAGGGTCCAAGTTAGTTTGCTTTGTTAGTCTTCCTGTGAAGTCCCTGTCCTTCCATAAGACTCCCCAAACTCCATCTAATGTTTGGCTGTATGTCTCTGAATATGCTTCTTTTAGCTGTTGGGTGAAGCCTCTCAGAGGACAGTTATGTCTAGCTTTTCTCTGCAAGTATAGCACAGTATTATTAATATTGTCAGGGATTTGTTCTTACCTATAGCATGGTTTTCAATTTGGGACATTGATTGGTCATTTCTTCCATCTCTGTTCTGTCTTTGCCCCTGCACAACTTGTAGGCGAGACGGATATTGAGTTGAAGGTTTTGTGGGTAGGTTATTATCCTTATCCCTCTATTGGGTATCCTGCCTAGCTAGAGGAAGTTTAGCCCTCAATTTCTAAAGGTTGGAAAAAATCATCTATTTATACATTAAGTTGTATTTAGCATCAAAAGTGAAGGTGTGTGCTATTAACTTGGAAACATTATGATAACAATATTTAGAATAAAGTGATTATGTGTTATATTGTCATTATTAGTTATTTCTGTTATCAGTCATTTTGGGGGCTTCTTTTAGCACCACCAGAGATACCCATTTCTTCTCTGCTTGCAAAGAACTCTGGTGATCCTCTTCATTTTAAGGCAATTCAAAAGAAAATATACTGAATAGAAGTGCTATAATTAGTGTTTTTATTTTTAAATTATTCTCTACTCATGAAAATATATTCTTAAATTCTATTTTTAAATTATCTACAATTCATAAAACTTGCCTGGCATTCAATCTGTGGGATTTAAATATGTTTTCTGTAATTTTCCACTAATATCTAAATCAAATAGTTGTATGTGGTGTGCTCATTCATGAAGATTTCTCTATAACATTTACATAAATATACCAAATTTCATAAAGAGTTATATTATAAATGCTTTTTTAATCACCATAAATGTGATTTAAAGTTTAATATCATGCACTTATACCTGTGACCTATTGTAGTTTCTCTATAACAATAGTGTGTTTCATGTGTAGTCTTTGACAACAAAGAGTTTACAAGTGCATTTAAGTGAAAATAAATATCTCAATTCACAGTTTAATGTACTGTTGATTATTTCCAAATTCACATTTTATTCTAAAGATATTTAAATTTTCAGTGATTACTTAAGTTTAGCAACTTAATATTATTCAGACTTGTTGACAGGAGTTCAAAAGATGTTGTTAGGATAAAGAAATTTTTTCTTAGATAACAGCAACATTCCATTGATGAATTTGTTTTTCCACTCTAGAAATAGAGACAAGAATATCAAGAGATCAAGGATGTCTTCTGTTTTGTACCAAGATTGAAGTCAGCCTAGGCTACATGGATTCTGATTGAGAGCAGCCTTGGCTACATGAAATCTGATTCAAAACAAACACTTTAAAGGCAATTCCTAACGACCTTTTTGAAACACCTATTTTCATTGTGTGTCTTCCTTTCAAATAAACCAGAAAGACTGATAAGGCCATAGCATAAAAGATATGACATGCAAAGATATGACAGGCAAGTCAAGGACTCCTCAAACATACTTTAACCTTGAAACTAATTCAAACAGAAAATAGTAGAGGACAAAATGTATTCTCTCTTCCTACACACCTCCAATTGCCTTTCAGAATGCACTTAAAAGAAAATGCAAAGCATTCTAAAGCTTCATTATACATTTTTTTTTTTTTTTGGATTCAAGTTTGTCTTACTTCGGTTATGATACAATGAAACTGCAATGTAGAATAAATGTCATTTGTAAGTATGTTATATTGCTACAACCACAAGAAGTTACCCAAATATTAAAGTTCACATGAAAAAATAGTGCTTAACAAAACTGCCATATTATCATTCATTCTTGGAATAAGTTCATTTATTCTTTCTTATTTCAATTTGGAATTTTTTCATGCCTTTAATTGGTATTCAGCATAAAAAATTTATAACTTTTTCTTGATATTTTAATATTCTAAAAATATCCAGTTGAAGAATGAGTGTTGTGTCAGAATAAAAAACTTGAAATAATGAGACAGAAGAGAAGATCCATAGAGGAAGTGATATCTTTTGGTCATTTTGTGTTCGACAATATTGCCAGGAGTATTTAATAAAGAAAAGATAAATGGGCCAATAATATCAGATATTTATTTGTTGGTAAATCAAGTTAAATCTTTCTATTATAGTACATACAATAATTAATTAAAAATTGACTTAACTTTATAATTTTAGTAATGGAAATTGAGGTAAGATTTTTTTTAAAAAATTGGTCTGTAAATTGTATTTTGGTTATGCACAGTAGCCTACTAATCTTGGAAAATAATGTAGAGCTCACTCAGAAAAGTTGAAAAAAATTAATATCTTGAAGTGATATCTGATTCTTTAAGTACATATAGACAATACACACAATGCTCTCAGAGATTTCTATGTGACATAGCATATTTATGAATATTAAAAAAATAATTTAAAAAAGAATGGGTAATTGTTAACACAAAATCCATACAATCTTCCTCTAATTGTTTTGTGAATATTTGATCACTTTGATGCTAATTTACTCATATATTTTATAAAGAGTAATTTACTCATAATATTTATAAAAGTTTTCCATAGAGACAAAACTTTTTAATACTTGATATTAATTTATTTAAATATAACTATATTTTATAGTCCTGCAGCTAGTTTATCAAGCAGCTGTTTAATATGTTTAAAGACTTAATTAAATAAGTCTATATATTTTTTAGTATTTTCCCTGTTTCAAATTAATATATAATATAAAAAACTTGTTACAAAATTTTGAAATTGCATTAAAATTCATTAAAACAGAGGCTCCGTTTTCATTATGTAATGCTCTTAAATTTTTAAAAGCTTATTGCCACACTGGTAGCCAAATTCCTTTATAATCTATGAAATTAAAAAGCCAAATAAACTATACCCTAACAATGAATCAACTAATAATTTTCTCCCAAACAAAATGCTATCCTGTAAACCGTGCTTTTTAAAGTTTTAAAAATACAGCATGTGGTCTCTGTGGCTCCTGTTGGTTCTTGAATACATAGGAATTTGCTCAAGGAAAAGTAAGACATAAATACATGTTAAACCTTCAGAATGCATCAGTTACTATACTAGGTACAATATAAATTACCTGCGTTTATGTTTAAATGGATCTTTAGCATAATTATTTTAATCATATATGTATGATTAGATTAGACACAAGTCATCAAAATACAGGGGGAGAGGAAAAGGGGGAACATCATCAGGTTTGGGAGGAGACAGGGGAGATGTACAGAGGGTCAGGAAATTGAAAAGAGATGTGTAGCAACTGGAGATAGCCAACAGAAAGTCTCCAATGCCAGGAAAGCAAGAGGCTCCCTGGACCCAATGGGGATGAAATTACCTAAAATTCCCAACAACGGGAAAGAGGAGCTTCAGAGACCTTCAGTTGGGAGGTGGAGTCATCTACCCTTCTCAAAATTTTAACACAGAATTGCTCCTGTCTAAAGAAAATACAGAGACAAAGACTGGAGCTGAGACTGAAGAAAAGGCCATCTACAGACTGCCCCACCTGGGCATCCATCCCATATACAGACACCAAACCCAGAATCTATTGCTGATGCCAAGAACTGCTTGCTGGCAGAAACCTGCCAGAGCTATACAGATATAGATGCGGATGCCGGCAGCCAACCATCCAACTGAACAGGAGGACCCCAATGGAGGAGTTAGGGGAAGGATTGAAGAATCTCTTTGGGGTGCAGCTCCACAGGAAGAACAATATCAACCAAGCAGATCCCTGCCCAGAGCTCCTAGGGACTAAACCACCAACCAAAGAATACACATGGAGGGATGCATGGCTCCAGCTGCATATGTAGCAGAGGATGGCCTTCTCTGGCATCAATGGGAGGAGAGGCCCTTGGTCCTGTGAAGGCTTGATGTCCCAGTGTAGGGGAATGCTAGGGCGATAGGGCAGATGTAGATGGGTGAGGTGCACCCTCTTGGACACAGGGGGGAGAGGGGTAGCATGGAGGGCTTTCGGAGAGGAAGCTGGGAAGAGGATAACATTTGAAATATAAATAAAATAACCATTTTTTTATAAAAAAGTATAATTCCATATAAAATTACTGCTTCCTAGTATTCTTCCATTAAAAATAAGTTCTTGTCAAAGATATGTCCGTCAGACAATGATGACAACTTTCACATAGCATGTTGACCAAATTAAACAAAATATGTCAGACTTGAAATTTTCTGAGGACTAATTTTAAGTGAGTCTTGTCCTCAAAATTGGTTGTCTGTGAAAAAGAGGAAATAATTTTGACTATATCGTCTTGGCTGCACATTCTCCTTCCTAAAGACAAATAAAACCTGAAGATACTACTTTTCTTTTAGACATAAATTATCAATTTTTGTATATTTTATATTATTTCAAAGCTATGAAAATATCAATAAAAATCAATTAACATTTATTGAGTTTCTTCTGGAGTCTATGACAAGCTATTTCACCAAATCCTGAGGGGAACTTATTGATTTGACCATTGGACAATGCATTAACGCATATAGTATTATTTGTACATTTCAATATAAATAAAATTAATAAGAAAATAAGATAAATAACTAATTTCTAGACAGTAGGTTATATATTTGCTTATTTTCTATTATACATATTTCAAGTCATCTAAAAATAGAATTGAAATTGTTATTATTCTTATTTTATAGAGAAACAAATTTAAGCTTAATAAGGTTATGTATATTTCCCAAAGTCATGTTGATAGAAAAATGGAAAAAGGAACCTTACTTTTATTTTCTTTAAGCAAGAAACATAACCTGTGCATCCACATGCCATGAAGGATCTTATAGTTCCATGACTAGTAATGGGAATTTTAATTATATGGACCCAAATTATCATCAAGAATGTTCTCCTGCTATGTAGCCTTGAGATGCCACTTGGTGCATGATAAGTGGAAGCATATTATAAATCATTGTCCATCCTGAGTGAGGTAACTCAGACCCAAAAGAGCATGCCTGATATGTACTCACTAATAAGTAGATATTGGCCAAGAAAGAAAAGAAAGAAAAGTACAGAATACCCAAGATACAGTCCACAGAACTCAAAAAGATCAACAAGTTGAAGGGCCCAAGTGAGGTCTCCTCAGTCCCATTTTGGAGGGAGAAGAAAGCAAACAAAAGTGTGGAAGGAGGGAGAGACCTGGAAGGGAAAGTGGACAGGGGGTTTAGCGGGAGAGGGGAGCCTGACCTGGTATTGGGTGAGGGAAAAGGACTGAAGCCCTGAGGGCCAACAGTTAGAAAAGAAACAATCTCAGGAGGTAGGAGGTTGGGGGG
>JADRCC010163290.1:0-14227 GCA_019843855.1 Hylomyscus alleni
TATATATATATATATATATATATATATATATATATATATGTGTGTGTGTGTGTGTGTGTGTGTGTGTGTGTGTGTGTGTTTGTGAGTATACATATATATATATATGTATATATATACAGATGTATGTATGTATACATACATGTATATATGACTAAAATATATATAATGACATATATATAATATATATACTATGTTTTTAGAAGTGTTATGACATGAGTACTCATTTTATAAAGTATTCTTGGGAGCTGAAGAAGTGGTGTTGTAGTTAAGTCTACATGCTGCCCTGCTGTCCTTAAGGACCAGAATAATATTCACAAATACACACCTCATAGGAAGAAATTCAACAATTTGAAGCTGTGGTTTGAAGTATTCTAATAACACTAGCCTAGAGCATAAACACACCACACACACACACAGATAGAGAGAGAGAAAGAGAGAGAGAGAAAGAGAAAGAGAGAGAGAGAAAGAAAAAGAGAGAGATATTTAACTAATAAACCTTAAAATAACTATACTGTTGGAATCTGAAGCTGACCTTTTAGAATAGAAATAGGAAATTCTGCGAGTGAGCACAAAGAACTCTAAAAGAGTGATAGTGTTGGTGAAAGCTACCAGACCTTCCATCAAAGGAGAGGCCATGAAGATTAGAATGAACAGACCTGCAAATTGTAGCTTGATTTGTAGTATACGAGATTATTTCACAAAGATTAGGATAATTCTCAAGTAAAGAAAACTGCAAAGATATCATGTGTCATCCCAGCAAACACTGTACACACAATGAATAAAATCGAGCTTGAGGAAGGAAGTGAGTGTCCCCCAGGTAAACATTCAAGTATTGAGCACAGGTAAGCTGAATTCTGGTGTAAGATGTAGCTACCATTCTACAGCAGTTTTGAAGGCTTGGTCTTTATCCACAATATTTCAAAATTGTGTAAGTTGATCAAAGCTCCCCCTTTTCCTACATTATCCTGCACGTACTTAATGCTACATCTCAAGGTAATTTTCTCTTCCTGACATTTACCTTTCCCTTAATACTCTGGTCCTTGAGCTTCTCTATTTGATCACGGGCACTATGCTCATTAAGAGAGAACACACGAACTTAAATTCTCATTCTGTTACCTTCCAGCACTGTGGCCTTGACCAAGTTCCTCATTTGCTTTAAACTACAGTTCTTTGTTTATAAAATGAGCATGTCTGTACTCAAACTCAGAGAATTCTACACATTATCTATGACAAATTAAAAATGCAGCACAAGGTGGCTGGATATCAGGGAGGTCCCCAAAGCATAACTTCAGTTGTCAGAAGCATAGTAATGACCCAATGAAGACAGATATTACAGCTTCATTTTCTACATTTTCATAGCAGCACACAAATTATAACACTCTTCATTTTCACTGTCAACCCACAGGTAACCTAGGCAAAAAGGAGAAAGGATGTGTTAAATCTCTTCTGTACACACTGCCTTGAACATGTATTAGAGAAAACCACTGAGAATATGACTAAATATCCCACATGACTAAATGTTTGGCAGTAAATGATCTACTTTGTGAATAGTAAAAGCATTGTCTCTTGTTGTTTTTCCACCTAACAGCCACCTCAGAATGCATTTGTTAATCTAGAAACCTGGGGTCTGTAATATTTGACTGCATTTTATACAGAGGTCTTGATAGACCATTAAAATTGATGAAAAGACCTGATCAAGAATCAGTTCTTCAGAGATAAATACACAGAAATAGGGAACCACAAAGCAAGGTAAATTTAATTAGGAGACTAATATGAAAATTTTCCCTATACATACTGAAGTTTAAAATGAAAACTGACTTTAAAGATTATCTTTTAAAAATACATAAATGATTAATTTTCTCAAAATCATCTAAATGTACACAAAATGAAACATTCTAAGAATTCCAGAATTATAGAAATCTCACCTTTCTATTATCTAACTTCCCCATATGTTTTCCATAAGCTGGTAGGATTTTAAATCATAAATAGTATCTAATATCAGAATATAGCATTGTTCTTCAATAGACTCATGCCCCACATGTCTCCTCCAGCATTGGACAAAAATGACCTTGCTTCTAGGCAAAGGCCATTATTGCCTTTGGAACTTGTAGAGGTAAAAACTTACTCTTTGGGTCTAGATATACTCATGGAAAAAGTAAAAATAATGACCTTAATTTCCAAACAAGATGTTTCAAAAAGAAAAAAATCCTGCAAAAAAATATATGGAAATGCTCTACAAACAGAATTTCACGTAAATTCTGATATACTATAAACATATAGTTAAATATTTGTCATCAGAACCTCCCACCTTACTTTGGCAAAATATAGCTTACAGTGATCAGCAAAACCTTAGTCTTGTTTGCTTCAAAATTATAATCTTATCAAAGTACCATCCTACTGAAGATTACCTAGTTATTTTACTGTGTAATAATCACAACTTGTAATCCAACTTGTAAAATATGTTCATTGTTTTTATTCCTCAGACATAGCCTGTTTCACATAGGCAGCCTTACACACTGTGCTAATTCCCATGGAAGTTTACATACATCCTTGTTCTGTCCCCAAAATGCTCTCTTTCATGGTCTGAGCACATCTGTCCTCTATACCTATTCTAAACCTTATCTCTTCTCCAAAGACTATGTCAACCATTCACTACTTCTCCAATGTACCCTTCTAGTTCTAAGATCTGTTTGTAAAAATATCATTACCTTTATCACTTAACTTCTGTTTACTTGCTTTGAATCATGAGGACTCATCGAGTTTCTTCTCTTTTCTATCTTTCATTGTGAATGTCTGCATGTGGGTAGGTACATATGAATAAAAGTTCCTATGGAGACTAGAAAAGAGCATTGTGTCTCCGGCAACTGATTTACAAGTGGTTATGAGTCACCCAACATCAATGTTGTGAACTGAACTGACTGTTTCACTTCAAGAGCAGAGTACTAAGTGCCCATAACTGCTGAGCCATCTCATCAGTGCCTACATTCATGCAGTTTCTACAGACTCTAAGAATCCTTATTATATTCTGTTTCTATTGATCACATCAGTGATATATGGATACATGATCATTACCAGATATTTGAAACCATTAGCAAATGGCAACGATTCAGAGAGAATAAGAGGAAATATGCACAATGCCCCACATTATAGCAGGAAGAGAGTGTCGTAAGCACACTGAAACATACTTTAAATTTAGGGGAAAATAAAGCTCATCAAACCTCATCACAACTTGGACTGAAGAGCTCCTGCAATTCTCCACCCTGCTCACCTTTCTGACTAGTAATTCCATCTTATAAAACCTGAGACATATGAAAAGATATGGTGCGTGACTTGAAAAGAATCTTTACACTCACAGTTTCATTGAGTAAAGGGCAAAGGTTTATACACTTGGATACAAAAATGTCTTGGCTATGCACCATAGGTTAGTGTTGAATAAATAAAAAGAACATGCAGATACATGTTTAGATGGATATATAAGTGGATATACAGAAATGGAGATACTGGGATCAACACATCTACAATTATATGATTTTGATGGGAAAGCCAGTGGTTGTGCGAACTAAGTGAAGACCAGGCATGCTTTTGTGCTTGTACAGGACCGCACAGGACTTCATGGACATGATTTACTCCACTGCAAGCCTTTCTATGACAACAGATTCTAAATCATGCATGGATTACAAATTAATAAATTCTCCATATAAACATCCCCATGCCACCCTGTTTAAGCAAGCTCACTTTTACTTCTTTAAATATCAAAATCCAATGTTCTATTTCAACAAACACAAGGAATAGAACATGTAGTTCACTTGAAGCTCAGTTTATATTTCTAATTCCCTTTAAATTCTTCAGTCACTTCATCTGTAAATCACAGAAATATTTTCCTCCTTGATGCTACATTTTCCCTCTGAAATGTGAACACGTTAGTTTATGAGTAAATTCTTTTTTAGTCTCTCTGGGTGTTTAGTATAAATATTGCTATTTTATGATAGACTAGATTCTTTAAAATATTCACTTTAAGAAAATAATTTAGATTGGAATTTCAAACAAAAGTTTGACTATCTGCAGCTAATATGGAAGTTTGCTTGGGTGTGAGATTTTTAGGAGATGCATATATCCGTAGTTTCAAGCAGTTTAAGCTAGAATTTAACAAATAATAAAGCAATAAACTACTTCTGATGTCTTGAGACTTATAAATGTGCTAAGTAGTATACTGCTGCAAGCCCTTTACTCATTTCATCAAGAACTTGTCCAACTTAGGAAAGTATTTTGGTATACTTACTCTAAGAAGGAAAGTAAGACATGAAGAAAATGCATTGTATCCCTAACCAGATTTTCAACTTTCTAAGCAGTGATTCAGCAATCAAGGATATCATCATTTCCATAATTATCTAAATATATCAAAGAAGTCGGAGAATAATGAGTTAGAGGCCAATAGAGGTTATTCAATCTCACGGGAGTTGGAGTGACAAGCTGCTGCTTGCTGCCTTATGTGGATGCTAAAAGAATAATAGACACTCAACTACGAGCCATCTCTTCATCCCTGAAACTTCTCTTTTTGTGTCACCTCAAGGATCCAATGCCCTCAAACCACCAGTTCACCTCTGTCTCTCTTTTTAAAAATTTATTACATCTAATTATGTATCTTATGACATGCCATGGCACATGTGTGGAGGTCAGATACAACCTGTAGGAGTAGAATCTCTCCTTCCACATTGGGTCCTAAGGAGAGAACTCAGTTCATCAGCCTTGGTGGCATGTACCTTTCCTTGTTAAGTCATCTTATCAGTTCTTACCTCCTATTTTTCTACTATCCCTAGTTGGTTTGAAAGAATAAACAAATATCAACAAAAACAAAATTATTCTTTGAATTAGTGAATCTACTTATATTAGTATGTGAATTCTATGAACTGCCTGATTGTTTAAAAGTATTGGAAATATGGAAAGTTTGAATAGAAGAGTGAAAAAGCGTACCCACTCATAGTCATGCTATCAAATTTGGATTTGATATTTACCACATTCTTTCCTGTTATTTGCATGAATACATATCAGCGTGTATGGAATAAAATTGTGAAGAATGTACACACAATTGAATATAGTACACTTTTTACTTAATATTTTATAGTAAATATCTTCTAGGGTCAGTAACTTTTCAAATGAATATTTTACACTATCTAACAATCAATTGAACAGTTGTAAAATGACACGGTCCTATGTTTAAGTTTGTATGTGTATCTATGCACTATTTTTTGAATATATATATATTATATGTATTATATATATAATATATATTATATATATTATATATATTTTGAACATATATATATATAATATATATATATATATATATATATATATATATTCACCTCTATTCTTTGTAAGTGTCAGCATATTGGATGGTCATAACAATGACAGTTTGGTAGAATTGGAGCTGGAAACAGATGTGGTCATAATACATTGTATATATGTGTTAAATTCTTAAATAAATAAAATATTAGATAATGTTAGAATTTAGTGTTTAAGAAGATGAAAGCAGAGATTGAAGATAAGATAATTTAACTGGGTACTAGGTGAGGTTAAGAAGAGGACAGTGATGCCCAGCAGCTTCTATAACTCAACCATGTTATGATGACAGATGAAAGATCAGGCCTGGTAAAGTCACTCAACACATAAACAACAGCAGCAAGAATTTATGTTCTTGCTTTTCCCAGTGCTGAGATCTGTAATCATAGTAAATAATGTTGGTGTTACTTAGATTAATGTCCTTCATTTTTCATAAAACTGATAGCCATGTCTTTTCCATGCCTCTTTAATAACATGAATATACTTCCTAAGGAAAAAAATCCGTGGGGATTTATAAAGAAATATCAGATCTTCAGAGCATCTCTAGAGATATGACTGCAGTTTCTTCCCATTTAACAATCTGTGGGACTACAGACCTCCAATACACAAACATTTCTGTATCGAGAAATTCTGCATAATGATTAAGCAGGTAACTTCAGACTTTGAAGTTGGTTGGAAGGGTAAGGAAGAGTACCATGAGTTTAATGCCAGCATTATCTACAGAGCTAGGGAATGTGAGTGTGTGTGTGAGTGTGTGTATTTGTGTGAGTGAGTATGTTTGTGTATATGTGTGTTAGTGTATAGGGGCTTATTCTAGTTGCTTCTCTATTGTGATTAACATAAAACTAAAGGCAACTTATGGGAGGAAAGGATTTATTTGGCAAACAGTTCCAGGTAAAAGAGAAATTGGAACAGAAGCTCAAGGCAGGAACCTGAAGGCATACCTGACTGCTTTCCCATGAAGCATTTCTTCTGTCCAGCGAACTCATGCACAGCGAAGAACGCATAATTAGCTTGCTCACAGGTCCTTAGCTTTCTTATCATTCCAGGACCTCCTCTGAAGAACATTGGCACCCAGAGTGGGCTGGACCGTCCAACATAAATTAACTTTCAACCCATCCTCCACAGCTATAACCACAAGTCATTTTGCTATGGTTGAACCTCTCAATTGAGACATCCCTTCTCAGGTGACTCTAAGCTGTGTCAAGTCGACAGTTAAGCTAACTAGAACAGGAATGCTCCTCATAGCTTGTATAGAGGACAGCAGTGGTTTGCATAAACATCAGCTATTCCTACAAAGTGAAACACGGACTATGAGATTTTGGAAGAGATTCTAGATAGTAAAATGAGTGTGGAGTATAGCCCAGATCATAGTGGTGCTGGGGAGCTCCGAGAAATGCAAATTGTTTATGTCACTGATGTACAACATTCAAAGCACCTTGTCAGTTATTTGCTAGAGCTTAAATATGTGTAACAATAGACAGTTGAGAAATTGGAGATCCATGAAACTGTGACAGAAAATACATTTTCATTATTATTAGTTTCAAAAATTATGTACACAGCCGGGCGTGGTGGCGCACACCTTTAATCCCAGCACTTGGGAGGCAGAGGCAAGCTGATTTCTGAGTTCAAGGCCAGCCTGGTCTACAGAGTGAGCTCCAGGACAGCCAGAGCTATACAGAGAAACCCTGTCTTGAAAAACCAAAAAAAAAAAAAAATTATGTACACAAATATATTTATTGAATAAAATGGGCACAAACATAGAAGTAATATGATTATCTACAAAAGTCTGTGTCATAAAATAGTGTGAGCTTCTAGCTATGTACTATGTATTTCATTGTATGTATACATTTCTGAAAAAGATTTCAACTCACACTTTGAAACTTCTGCATGGCCACTTAATGATAACAGCATCATTGACTTTGGAGACATTGTCATGTTGTAGTCTCGGGACCATTTCTCTCCACTTATGTGTCTGATTAACATCCTTACAGATAATAAATAGAGCCTTTAAAAATGTATTGGCTTAAAAAAACTCTAATTTTAAGCAAATTAAAAACTAAGAATATTATCAGAGAGCAAATGAGACCTCTAGAACAAAGTTCTTGATGTAGTCAGCACCATTAGTATCTCTAGCAATATATTTTACACCTAATTACTTTCTTCCCTTTGTTAGTATTCAAACTTAATCTAACTGTTACCATGTTAAAATGTAGAACTGGAGTAATCTAAATTTGTCTTCCTGGGCCATGGTCACTCACCCATGTCTAAATTATCTCTTACATTCTTTGATACAGCTGTTCCATTTTCACATTAACACTATTTTTTGTTTTCTATAATAAATACATCATTAACGGTACATCTATTTTAGTGCCTACAGATGTACATTGATGTACCAAGTGAATCTGAGAGATTGTTATACTAGTTATCATGAATGGTTTAAAATTTCTATAAACCAGAAGGGAAGCTCTGTACCTAACGATTCAAATCTGCTCTGCAGCAATGAATACCTGTACAAGATCAAAGCAGTCAATATTTCACCATGAAAGTGGGAGGAGCTCACAAAACTGAAATCCAAACCCAGCTGAGGAATTATTAATATCTGATGTCTGCGAACCTGGGAGAGTCAGTTTCCTGAAAGTGTGTGGCCCTTGATAAGTAGACAACACTCAAGTAGATGGCATTACACCTATGAATACAGAGGCAGTAGTTATGGGACTTGGATTTTAATCAGCAACCAAAACAACAAAAACAACCAAAACACGGATACAAATCGGGGAGTAATGAGAGGACCCTGAGTGGATCTGGTAGTAGTAAGGGGAAAAGAGGGGGTTGAATTTTATCAAAATGTAACTTACACATGTATGAAAATATCAAAGAATAAACTTAGTATATTACAAAATAAAATAAGACAGGTTTTGTTTAGCCCCTGCATCTGAAACAGTCTCTAGATTCAAGCTCAGGTTTCTGTATAAATTCATTGTTATACACTGTCACATGCAGCGTGTGTAACATCATCTCTCACAGTGTTTTACAAAGAAGGCATTCAGTATTAGTTCATTCACTGATGCACAAATTGATCACCAAGAAAATGTGCAGTGATTAACAATTTTTTAAATATATTTTATTAGGTTTCAATTTGGTAAAATTAGAAAGCTTTATAAATATGAAAATTTCAAGGACAAAAATATACCTGGGACAAGCCAATTATGTAGCTAACCATGAATCAGCACCCATCTAAAGCTGTCATGACTCCCTCAGATACATCATTGGAGAACCATCATAGACAATGAAAATATACATGCCAAGGCCAACTAGGAACCATCCTTATCCTTCTCTTGACTGATAATGCATTAAGTGTTCATAGGATGACCTCCAAGAATTAAATGAAGCTGTAAACTAAGCTGAGCTTGAAGTCATTCAGGTGATTTTTATGTTAAGAAGACTGGAAAAGTAAAGAGAAAGCCCATCTTTCACTTTTTGTTATAATTGCAGCTAAGGAGTTCAAGGTTGCCTTTCTTTGGAGGTGGTTCCCACTCCATTATTTTGGCTATCTGTGAAATATATAAATAAAGTATGTAGTGACTGCTAGCAAGGGGAGTGAGCATGAACAGAGAACAGATCTATCCATTCTACTTTCTCAGTTATGAAGGAGTGTGTCAGGGAGATGGGCTGCAAACATTGGTGAGCATTACAGAGGATAGTGGTCAATGGGAACAATCAATATACATTGCATAAGTTGATGGAATCTTTGAAGAAAAAAAATATTTTTTAAAAAAGAATAAGAATACTCCAAAGATGTATTTGTGACCCTTCATTTGATTATCAGTTTATTAAAACAATGGTCCCTAAATTACTTGGAATTTCCTCATGAATTTCATGGCAGGTGAAGGAAAAGGCTGAAGCTCAGTGTCAGCCAGAAGAGGAACTTCTCTGAAAGGAAAGAGATATAACATGCTTCTTAAAACCTTGCAGGAGACACAGGAACACAGACAATGATAAAGCAACATGGAAACATCACAGCTTGACCAGTACTGCTAGTTGTGAATATACCTCTTGCTGTCTATTTAAACCTAACCCAGATCTGAAAACCCTAAAGACAAACTTGGGAGGGGGCACAGTTCCAGATTTCTTTGTTCCCCTTACCAATATTACCATATTGTAAAAATCTCTCTCTCTCTCTCTCTCTCTCCTTTTTCTGTTAGTAGTTTGTTTATTAAAATTAAAATCAGATTATTATGGTTGGTTATCTGAACCTGGCTTATGGGGAAATGTCAGAACCCAGGCTTTGATCATAGCTCCAGTAACACTACTACTCTGGGAACAATCATTGTCTACAACCTATAAGTAATAAAGAAGCACCTTCCATGGTAATTACATAGGTTGCCTGCTTTCTGAACCTAGATTCTGTATATTCCAGCTTCAAATATTGCTTTGAAACCAAATTCTTTTATAAACACTCTGTCTCCAGTTGACTATAATTTTATAGTTGTAGTAACCCTGCAGTGTTGCCCCCATGTACCATCTCAAGATCAATTTCACCAGAGATGATTAAAGAAATTGCTAAAATTAACACAAAATATTTGATCTTCGACCTTTGAGAATTATACAAGTAAAATTTGTGTCCATGATATGATGTGAATTTTAGCCTAACATGCACTTCTCTCCTGGGATTTCAGTTCATTCCTTAGATGTTAAGACACCATAGTGTCGATTATACACGGGAGTAGAATGCATCTTTAAACAGTACAAGCTAGCCTGAGAAGGGGGTTGAAAGGTACACTTTTCTTTCCTCCATTTTTAAAGTCTCACTACAGAAATGTCTACATTTTGGTTTAAACCCATGTTTATTGGAAAAGATGATAAACTCATACTTTTGAGTTTAGTAATTTTCAATGTCACTAATATTTAAAGCCTTCTGAAATCATCTCTTTTACCAGATAACTTGATGAAATATTTGTTGACAATTATATAGACATTCTACAGAACTGCAACTACATCTTTGGCATGTTGAGCAGAGAACTGTTCATCAGGAGGGTTCTTGAAAATAATACTTTTTATTAGCTTTTTTAAAAAATACTTATTTGTGAAGAAACTATAAGTAATCATAAAGAAAAGGTAAAATTCTTTAGACAGCTGATCTCAAATTTATGAAAAATTTCAAAAGAAAATACGAAAATGTATTAAGAAAATATGTGCTTTGTAGAGATTTCTAACTGTAATACAAACACGAGGAGACACAGTTGCATTCTAACCAATATAAACTGATATATCCAGGAAAATGGTAATACGTGTCATTTAAAGGCTTCATTTAGAAGATACATCCATGTTCTTGTTTATTTCTAGTAATTATTTTGAGGTCAAGTAAACAAGCTTGATTTGAGCCTTGCTTTCACGAGGAAAGGTAAATTCTTTCAATAGCTTTCAGAAATTAAAGGTTAATTTCTTATTATTAAGACTTTGTTAGGTAGGGTGGTGGTGGCATACACCTTTAATCCTAACACTTGAGAGGCAGAGAAGGGTTGATCTCTGAATTCTAGACCAGTCTGGTCAAAAGATTGACTTTCAGAACAACCACAGCTACACAGAGAATTCTTGTCTTGATAAAAGACAGGAGGACAAAGACTTTATTATAAAGAACTTGCGATAAAAATGCACCAAAACTAATGAGACCAAAAAAGTCTATACAATCTCAATTAACATATTTCTATATAATTAGAATAGTCATTCTAAAGTTTTTTGGTTTTTGTTTTGTTTTGTTTTAGAAAATTGAGAGACCCTGAAGAGCCTTTCAATTACAGAAGTGGATGTTAGCAGCCAAGCATTGAACTGAGCATGGAGTCCCTGATAGAGGAGTTAAGAGAAGGGACTGAAGGAGATAAAGGGCTTTGCAACCCCATAGGAAGAACAACAATATCAACCACCTAGACTCGCCAGAACTCCCAGGGACTAAGCCATCAACAAAGGAGTATACATGGCTTTAGCTGTATATGTATCAGAGGATGGCCTTGACATGTGCCAGTGGAAGGAGAGGATCTTGGTCCTATGAAGGCTTGATAGATTCCCCAGTGTAGGGGAATCTAGGGTAGGGAGATGGGAGTTGGTGGGTGGGTGAGTAGAGGAACACCCTCATAGAAGCAGGGGGAGAGAGGAGGTGATAGAGTGTTCCCAGGAGGGATGGAAACCAGGATAAGGGATAACAGTTGAAATGTAAATAAAGAAAATAATCCAAAAAAAAAAAAAAGCTGGGCAATGGTGGTGCATGACTTTAATCCCACTTGGGAGGCAGAGGCAGGTAAATTTCTGAGTTCAAGGCCAGCCTGGTCTACAAAGTGAGTACCAGAACAGCCAGGACTATATAGAGAAACTCTGTCTTGAAATAAACCAAAAAAATTAAAAAAAATAAAAATAAAAATTGAAGAAATGGAGTAAAATTAAGATTGTCTTTATTTGATCAAAACACAAAACATTTTCTGCTATATACAAACTAAACAGTCTACTATACAAACTAACTTTTACTTAGAAATAAACAAGTGCATCTAAAGAATATCAATAATTAAATGTCAGAATTGGATATCAACATCAACAATTAACTGCTTTCCACTTGAGATGATTAGTGCCCTCTCAAACAAGTTATAAACTCAAAATTAAAAAAAAAAAAAAGACTTGTAACTATTCTCACAAACACATTTTTCCTGGTTAGTTTAGCTAGTAACTCCTTTTATTAGCTTCCATTAGGACAAACAAAAGTTCAAGTTACAGCACACAATGTTTTTGTTTCATTTTTTTGTTTTAATGTTAACATATACTTAAGGAAAATTTAAGATATCTTATTTCTGGCACAGAAAAAAATAAGGTCAAGCAAAGAAAAGCAGATACATCACAGTCAGTTTTGCATATTGAAAATAGCTATAGCTACATTGACATACTGTTGAGAAATTGATTCTCTCTAGGATGAGGTGTATCAGTACATTCACTTCAAGCATCATTTCATTCTATGCTATTTAACAAGAACTCAAAATAAGAAGATACATGAAAAGTTCTACACCTACCATTGATCCACCGAGCTTCTGGATTATGAAGTCCAAATCCTTTCCCCAAAAGTTCCTCTAGTGACAGTCTTGTTTCTGAAGAATTTGTTAGCTCATCTGAAAAGAAAAGGAAGACAAAGTCAGGCACTTTTGTATTGTTTTGCTTAAAAAATGGATCTTAAAATTTAAAATATTTTGCCTCAAAATATATGCTAATGCAACATCAATCTGAAGTGAGCATTTGAAATATATATTGACATTGAAAGAATGTTTCATAGCTTTTGATGTATTTTTCTGCAAGGGTCTGATGAAATCCAGACTGTCCTTTAACTTCTGATCATCTTGCTTTCAACTCCCAAGTATAAACATTGTGGAAGTAATACATTACCACATTTGTCCTCAATATTTTAAAATTAACTCTAAGATTTTAATATAGAATTGTTTACATCAATTTAATACATCTGTTCCAAGGTATACTTTAACACTCTACACAAAAACAACCAAGAATTAATGTTTTGCACTATTCAAGAACACTCAGTTTTTGACATTTAACCATAAGCCAGTCCTTATTTTCACACTACATTTAGATTTATTTTTTTGTAGAAAAAAACTAACTATAGGAGAGGTAAGGATCTTCAGAGGAAGGAGAGAGCGTTCTAATCTGAGGCAATTCAAATAAATAGAATGAATGCAAAATTGTACCATATAATTACTACCTTGCAAATGCTTAGCAAATCTGAGCCTTGAATGCCAAGTTCAAAGTCTAAAATGCTAAGAACAAAATAAATATCATACATTAACCACTGGAAGATGAGCACGATTTGATTTTTTTTTTATATTTCATAACCTAGAAATGGAAAGCTACAGGTGAGTTTAAATTGTTGTTTGCAACACCCTTTTGTATTCAATGAGTTATAGGGAGCAATTTGTCACTTTCTTACAAAATAATAGCATTGTTTATTTTCTGAGTGAATTCTTCTTGGTGACCTTTTAGCTATGACCTTCCCTCTGACTGAAAACAAAATGTCAAAGACATGTTCTAATCTCAGGAGATTTTATCTTTTAAAAGTTCAGCACTCACTATAAGAAGAGCTTGCAGTAGCTTCTCTCCAGTGTCTACAGCAGCCACTCATTTCAAAAGCAATCCAGTAAATCCATTAACCAACACTGTGAATGCCAAGATAAAGTTTAAAAAATATGAGAATTATCTGAATTCTACTTTATACCAGATATGCTTATATGGAGATGTGAAAAAATGGTAGACAAAGACATACAAACATTCAATTATTTAGAATAATCAGAAAGGTCAAATTTGAACTTTCTTGGGGCTGAGCTCAGTGTTCAGCAGTTAAGAGTACTTATTGTCTTTCCAGAATACAGTTTAGGATGATGAATATGTACATATGAGCATATACATGATATATACATGAATATATACAAGTGCAAAGGTATACTTGACCTTCTAACAAAAGTATACCACTCCAAATGATCTTAGGTAGAAATTGCTTTTCAAATATTCGAAACAATTCAACAAAAGCATTTGTAATTCTCAAGCATATCTTTATCTTCTTTATATTTATTGCTGTTTCTATTTATGTGTGAGGGAGCATATGAGTGCAAGTTCCCACAGAGGGCAGAGGCAGATGTCTGATCAGCTGGAGATAGAGTTCCAAATGGTTGCTGAGAGATGAATTTGGGTCCTCTGGAAGACCAGCAAGTATTCTTAAATGTTGATCCATCTGTCAAGCCTTTAAACATGTTTTCTTATACTATGGAACACACCACACTGAACCTCTTCCAATTAGGAATCTTTACTTCCCCCCTCTACACACACACACACACACACACACACACAC
>JADRCC010163291.1:0-13261 GCA_019843855.1 Hylomyscus alleni
CAGGGAGGGAGGGAGGGAGGGAGGGAGGGAGGGAGGGAGGGAGGGAGGAAGGAAGGAAGGAAAAAGGAAGAAAGGAAGAAAGGAAGAAAGGCCTTGTATAGTTCTTCCCATACACAAGAGAACCCAGACTAAATTAATTTATGTTTCCCAGAAGCATGGGAAGAATAAAAGAAGCCCGTGGCTTAGAGAAGTCGTGGCCATAAAAGACCCAGGCCTCCTTCCTTGGAGTGCTGATTTGCAGGAAGCCCTAGAATATTCCAGGACACACCCATCTGTCCATGATCAGGGCTAGGCACATTTGTTTACTCATGTTTCTTAATATCACTAAATGCTGGGAGGAGAGCAAACTGGCTGCAACTAGTCGATTCCTGAGGTCTGTGGAGTGGATGATGCTATCAGTCAGCCTCCAGCTTCTGCAGCACCCCACACTCTATCAAAACAAAAAATCCCCTCTGTGTAAGTGCTACCTTCACCTGCCAGGAAAGAAAACGCTGCTTCCCTTATTCTATAGCAAAACAAAGTGGTTTGGACTCAATTTGGAGGAGAACTAGCAAAGGAAACAAAAGGGTTTTAAGTTAATACTGTTTCCATACATTCAGCAGCTCCCCTAGAATATTTAATTTTAATTGATCTTTACCTCTTGTTTCATGGATACCACTGGCATTGTAGAAACTGAACTTTGTCCTTGATCTAGAGCTTTAAGGAAAGGATATTAAATTTCATAGAATCCAAAACTATTAGGGCATTGCTGGAGGGCTTCTTTCTTCCTTTCTCTCCCTCCCCCCCCTCTCTCTCTTTCTTTCTTTCTTTCTTTCTTTCTTTCTTTCTTTCTTTCTTTCTTTCTTTATCTTTCAACAAAAAGCACAAGCTTGTTATGAACAGAAAACAATTCTCACTCCATCTAAGGCCTTTGTCTGCTTTTGCAGATACCTAAGTTCTAAACAAAGCAGTTTGTTAGGACCACATTGTGAGTGTGGAGAAGCAGGGAGAAGCAGGGAGAAGTGCTAATGTTTCTCTGTGAAAATTGGCATAATGACAACACTCTTTTTACAAGTAAATATAGACATATGAAATATGCTTGTGTGTTTTTCTGAAGATACTTCCCTCCCCGCTCCCCCCAAAAATCGTAGGTGTTAAGATCTGAATGTGGTTAAAATTCATCTTTCCATGGGAGTGGGTAAGGTGGAGTGTTCTAAGAACCCTGACTGACCTGGTCCTCTTAGGCATGTGTGGTACCCCCTGACTAAGATTGTCTCTTCCCCCATTACACATGATTCTTCCTCTTGTATTTTCACGATATTTCACTTTTATGTAATAAATTTTCATTTTGGAGATACCACAGAATTAAGTTATGCTAAGTGTAACCGAATTATAGATATAATAAATGAGAAAAAAAAGTATTCGTCCCATCATTTGAAGTCTTAAGAAGGGCAGTTTTCAATACCACGTGTAACGTAGTGACTTCTCTAGCGTTTAATGGGAATTTTCAGTATGCTAATAAAATGCTTTTGAAAATCTATCCATTTAGGCCATGTGTACCCAAGTGAGGCAGATGTTACTGAAAAAGGGAATAAGTTCTCATTTTCCGTAGTTCATTAATATCAGGACTTGATTGGGAAAAGAGGCATCTTTTAGGCTCCCATTCACCCACAGAAAGAGTATAGGAGAACCAACCGCCTTCATCTTTTATGCCTGTTGGACCGTGGCCAGCATATAAAATCCTCAGGGTTCTGCACAAACTACGGTAGCATTTTCTCTGTTTCTATTTGCACAGACCAAGTTAGGTTGATATGCCATAAGGCAAGGAAATCAACAGACCCTGGAGGAAGACAATCCATCGATGGGGAGTGGCTGATAAGTAAGGAAAACATGGCAGTGAAGAAGAGACAGCTGTAGAATCAAGCCTGAGCTCCTAAAGCCAGTATTTCCCAATAAAAATATCACACATCTATTAATATCCTCCCTATAAGCCCTAAATCTAAAAGGGGACCACAAGGTGCTTGGCCTTCAACAAGCATTGGCAAGTAACACCTTTTTTCTTTGCAAATGAAACTGTACCATTTGCAAGAAATATGCTGAAAGCCATTGCAGTGGTTCAGCTTCCATGAGCCTGTGACCGGTCCTGTCCTAACTGCTTACTAGGGAATGCAGAGGACACCTTGGTAAAAATCACCATGACTTGGAGCTAGAAAAATCAAGTTCTTCATGGCAACTTACTGAACTCATCCAACCAATCATTCATTCACTTTTCGGTAAATACTCATCAAAGTAATCATCTCTCCAGGATCATGTTTGCTGCTGGAAACATCGGGAGAGGGGGATGGGGTGGAAAGGGCAGAAAATTTAGTATGCTCAGATTCAAATGATAATAGTAGTATTATAATGAGCCAACATGAAGCAAGTGCTAAAAACAGAGATGTAGGAAGAGTGCATGCAAAAGGCAGCCCGGAAACCTCCATCCCACACTGCAGCACAAGGATCACACCCTAGTGTGAAACACACAGCCTGTCCATTGTTCCTGGAAGTGGGGGTGGGGGTCATCTGCACTGTCAGCAGAACCTTGCAAAACCTGCCAACTCTAGAGCTCAATGGCAGAATACTTTCCCAGAAGGCACGGAGACCAAGCTTCAGCTAACAATAGAGAAGAAAGACAGGGAAGTGAACAAATGGCGTCCTAGATTGTTGAAAGAAGGTAGGCACAGGGTAGCCCCCAACATCCATGTTCCTTCTTATGCAAAAGGTGTTGGCCAATGCCAGAGGGTCCTATCTTGTGCAAGGAAGGCAGAGAGGCAGACACCAGGGAGAAACACCTGCCCTACAAGTTTGATATTTGTTCCCAGCTGTTGACTGCATTAATGTGCCAATGCCTGTGTGACATAAAAAGTTCCTATGTTACTGGATGTACTGATTACAACTTACTTCAAATACGTTTCTGTGTTACCTCATAGGATGTGGGCTTTCTTTGTTTCTGGCTTTTTGATTAATTAGCTAGTTCAGAAGTTAGTTGTCTGTTATTCCATTCTCAGAATATTTCAGGATAACTAGTTTCCTTTGTTTTACTTTGCTTTGTATTTATTTTGGGCCATGGTCAAAGTGGCCTCAAGCCTCCTCTGTTGTAAAGGATGGGCTTGAACTCCTGGCCCTGCTAGCTGGTTCTTCGTGAACTTTTGAGTTGGGTTTTGAGATGACACATTTTCTCTTGGTTTAATACAAAAACTTTGCTTTTCTGTTTAAGTAATATATGTCAAGGACTGTGGGAAAGACCGTTATCTTTTTCTATCTGTAAGGCAAGCCCTCAGAACCAAACATTACTTATCTATTTATAGATATGACTTAGGCACTGGATTTATGAAATATTTCCATATTGTTTCACTTCACTGGTCCTCTGTTCTCCAAAACCATGTTGACAACAAACACAGCAGAAAGAAAACTAATTATTTATTTATATATATGGAAAATTCTAGTGATTCTGGCTAATTGTGCTCGACAACTTGCCCAAGAGCACCCTTGGCTGTGTCTCCCAGGTTCTGGGATTACAGGAGACCATCATGCCAGCCCAACTATTATGTAAACTTTTAAGTAGGTTCTGGTATCCTGATGTCTAACATCATTCTGTTACATGTATCAAAGATTAAATATATAAACCTGAGATTCAATAATAACTTGTATAAGAAAGATCAATAATTACATACATTAAACATGAGTCAACAGTATGCTATGATTGTATTTTAAAACATAAAAATATTAATGCATTTATGACGGTTGCATGTATATCAGTAGCATACATGACAATGTATCCTTTAGCTATGTATATAAGCAAACATGTATGACATGTGTGTCTAAACCTTTAGATAGTTACTGACTCCAACACACTGACAAAACAAAGCCTCATCATAATACAGAGAATTAACAAAGAACATTGAAGCAAGCCTATAAAATACAAAGAAGAAATTGCTAGAACATCAATGAAAGGACTAAGCCAATTCAGAGCAGATAGACTTGAGAGGTCCTCAGTTGCTAAGGAACATAGGGGGATCCCAGGTATAGTAGCAATTACCCAGCCTAACCTGCCTACCAGTCTATCCAGTGAAGTCCACATGTCCATCAAGACCATGTAGAATCTTCCTGTTATATTAGAATTCCAGCGTAACTATTGTAGGCATTGTGTGAAGACTTAATTCTAATCTGATCAGTCCTAGCTTAGGTCACTGAAGGTATAATGAGCTATCTTGCTCCTCTGAGCCAGTCTCTGCTACGGCTAGGATATGAATTGAATGTGTCCCCTACAGCCTCCTACATTAGGAGTTTGGTGCCCAGTGTGGCACTGTTAATTGGCTGGACTTTAAAGGGTAGGATCGTAGGTCCCTATTGTGTGGTCTTTAGGTCACTCAAAGAGCTGCTCCCAGAAATAACTGATGCTGGCGTCATGGTGTGAGGTATTCTCAAGAAAGGGTTTTTAATTAAAGGGTGAACCTATGATGAGGGTTCATTCCTATATTCCAGGTTCACATCTCAACACATCATCTCTCCTCTCCCATGCTTGCTCCAATGCCATGCCACCCTCTGGGAGGTCCTCAGTGGAGAGGCACGATAGCCTTGAACTTCCAGAACTGTTAGTTAAATACACATATTTCCTTGAGAATGTTCTTGGCCTCAAGTCTTACTTTATAGCGTAGGGATGGACTAAATGTTTGCTTTTACAGTCAGCACTCGTTGAGAGCACAGTAGCTGAAGAACCAGGCTCAGACTCAGTCACATTGCTCCTGTTCTCAGGCTCCCCTATGAAGCAAACTCACTGACTTCTGTTGTAAATAGAGTGCTAGGTCTCTAAACTACGTGATAGAAACTCTCTTTATCCTCAGGAGCTTGCAGCCAGTGCAGGGCCAGACATACCTGTGGGTGGATTTATTTGATGTTTGTCTTTATAGATGGGTACAAAGTGTGATGGCAACAACTTAGGTCACATTGTTGTAGTACCAGGAGTCAAAAAATGTGCAGGAGGGATTGTTACAGCTCAAAACAAAAGGATATCAGGTATGTCCTGGCAGGTAAATGCTGGCTTGCTACTACTCTTCCAGAAGACCTAAGCTCGGTACCCAGAATCCACATCGGGGGTCACAGCCACCTTAACTCCAAGTCCAGATGATCTGACGTCCTCATCTGGCTTCAGAAGACACAGCTACACACAACTAGTACACACAAACACACATAGACACAAACACATGTATAAAAAATTTTAAAGCCAAATGAAAGAATGGTTTATGCAGATAAAAACGTATAGGCATTCAATCCCCAGCACCACAAAATAATCATTATTATCATTAATAAAATGATATTCTTACCTATAAGCATATTGGAAACAACCATCTTGAAGCTTGTCTATTACTTAAATGGGATATTTCAAGCATGTCAGTGTACAGAATTTTACACTGTAAAATTACATTATTTACAGACACCCTGTCTTAGGTGACTCCATGTGTTTCAATGCAGTCCTTTAGCAAAAAAAGTTCCTAAACAATCCCTACCCAGCGAAATCTTGAAGTAGATTTACGTTACGGTATAACATTGACCTCAAGGCTAAACTGAACTCTGGTTCGTCAGTTGGATTTAATGATTTTATGTTTTCAAAATGTTATCCTTGATGTTATATTTAAAAGCAAGACACATATTTTGACATGTTGTTAATTAGAACAAAGACGAGTATGTTGGGTCCTGTAGGTGCCATGTCTGATAAAAGGAAAGAATTCTCTTTTGATACACTGAAGCATCATTACCTGATACACTGTAGCATCATTATCGACAAAATAGCACTAAATACCCTCTTCCCGCTCTACTGGCTTCGCCTTTGCTGCGCCTGGCGGCCGCTTCCTTCCTGCTTCCCTGTACAAAGATGAAGAATGCAGATATCCCCAGCCTTTCTCTGCAAGTCAATTAGAAAACTTTTAAATATCTCGCTTTGTTCAATTCAAAACTGTGAAGTCCAAAGATATGCATGCTGGTTCTCGCTAACCGGTTCCAGGGACCCATTAGGCCGCTTTCCCAGCAGCCTCGGGGGTGGGCAACTTTCACTTTTCAGGCTTCTTGGGCATTGAAAAGGGAACAGCAGAGCCCTGCCAACCAAAGAAACATTGCTTAGTATCCTGGTATTCTGGGACTCATTCCAGCCTATTTTATGGGGGCAGCCCAAACACCACGGTGCTCCACAAATGCCTGCGGGTTGGCCCACCCCCTCTCGCTTCACACAGTGGGATGGTATAACCTGGTTTTGAAAAAGCCTCCATTTCCTCCCTCCTCCCCTCCTCCCTCTCCATGTTCTTTTGTTCATCACTCCCTCCCTTCTATGTCTCCCCTTTTGGCACGGGGCCCACTTTGTTCTTGCACAAGAGAAGAGAAGCTTTGGCCAGACACTTCATCAAGAATCATGCAGAATGAATCCCTCTCCAAAGCTCTGCAAGGCCCGGGATACTCAGTGCTAATAGCAGAGACCAGAGGTCAGGATGGTAAACACATGACTTTTATACACATCCTGAACAACCAAACTGGGACAAAGAGAGTGAGGAGGGGGACTTACAATAACAGGACTTTAACACACACATGAACTAAAGATAACTAACATTGTGGAGTCCTTCAGAGAGCTGGGCTCATTGCCTGCCACCGAATTGAAGGTTCTGACAAAGGCACCTTCACGATCCCTCCCAGGGTCATCTTTACTCTCTCCATCCTTCCGTTATCAGCAGTAGAAACCAGCAGGCCGTTTTCAGTTGGGGCCTGCTGGCTCAAATGAAGAGATAGGAAAGACCCTTCAAGAAGGGGTTTAGCGGTGAAGACCTTCTCAGTTCAGCACGGATGACACCACCTTGGCAGGAGATGGCAAGGGGCGGCCAGGCTGCTTGTCCTCCTTCCACAAGGACGGGCTTGTGTGAAGAATGCTTTACAGCCTTGGTGGTGGAGAGGTAGTTTAGCAGCTGTGAGTGCTTACTGCTCCCACTGAGAAGCAAATTTCAGCTCCCAACACCCTCATAGAGACTCACTACTGCCCACGACTCCAGCTTTGGGAGATCCTATGCTCTCACATGCTCACAAGCCCAACCCATATGCACAAAACTACAAATAAATAATTTTAAACATAAAACATACACATACACACACACACACACACACGTACACACACACAACTAATCATAAAAACCCCTTCTTTCCCCTGTGTAAATCGCCGTTCCTGTCTACTAGCAGGGTGATATTTACAACTCTATTAACCTCAGGGACGCTAAACGTCCCCTTATGTAAAAATAGTACTTCGTTATCATATACACTCCATTGTGACAAATAAAGTAGAAAATCTATGTCAAGTGTGTTCTCAAATGCCACGCACACAGTATTTAGTAAACATTGTGTGTTAAGTGCTTGAAAAGTACTCCTTAATCTTTTAGCCAATTTTAATTGATAGTTATTATACAATAACGCATAATATAGAAGATACTCTTGGTAGCAACGCTCAAAATCATGCCACCGTTCCTGCTAGGAGATACTGTTTCCTTATTTAAGTTTTTTTTTCTTTTTCTTTTTTTTCAACGGTCTGGTGTGACCATTGAAAATGGATGCTATATTGTGTTTGTTGCTCTTTGCTGTTTGCTAGCGCTCCTCCTTCAATTATTTTTTTTTAAAAAAATAATACTGATATTTTTCTTGCCAAGCTCTTCCTCCTAAGTTTCCCTTCTTTTGGTTTGGAGAGAATATTCCCCGTGCTAAAGGAACAAGAGATCGTGCCTTCAGTGGGGACCAGTCGGACAAGGTCTCCTTTCCACAGGGAGTGGGTCCTGGTCAGGGCAATTGCAGGGGAGAGAGCGAGCGCTGAGCACAGCAGCTGCTGATAACCAGTTCCTCTTTCGACCAACCTCACATTCTTCCTAATACAGAATTGTCCCCAGACTACGCCAACTTTAGGGGCTTGGGGATGGGGGTTGTTTTAAGAAACCTAGACTACAAACTAATTTTTTCCAATGTAAGTTTAATTTGCATTTCATTGACTCGTAATGAGCTGGGCAAGCTCTGCTGTGTTTGTTTACTAGTCCTGGTTCCTCTTCTGCAGACTGTTTCCTTCCGGTGCCTTGTACTAAGGAGTGGGATTGGCTTCATATCGAAATGCACCGTTAGTAACTTTTTATCAAATATAGAATGAGGTATTCAGTTTTAAATAGCAATCTTATCTTTGTAAATCCAATTCAGCATCTGGCCTGTGTGCCTGCCCCGGCACTCACCAGTGCACGCTGAGGGTCCTGGTCAAAGATGGGTCTTCTGTCCCTGTCAATCTTATTTCTTGGGGCAGGCTTTCACTAAACCCAGAGCTCACCAGTTAGGGTCAACCTACTCCAGGATTCTCTCCTGCCTCTCCCCTTCCAGCACTGTGCTCACAGATGACATTCTTATTCCTGACTTTGTGAGTGGGGGGGGGGGGGCAGGGATCGACACTCAAGTCCCCAGGCTTGGGCAGCAGTCTTCTATCTCCCAGCCACCCATAGCTATCAGTTTGTAGTTGCTTTTTAAACATGTGTGACTTTGTACTCATCTTATAAAAGAACCTACACATTTACTTGGACTTTCTCTTGTTTAATAATGGCCTGTGTTGGTCACCTTAGCATACGAGCTCAGCTGAAACTGATTTTGGAATCTGTGCGAGGTGGAGATCACAGATGCACTCCCAGCTGCTGAGCAGTCAGCCAGCACTGTTTCCAGCAGCCTGCTCCTCCTCCTCCTCTCCCTCCTCTTCCTCCTCCTCCTCTCCCTCCTCTTCCTCCTCCTTGCTCTATTGATTTACAATGACTTTAACATGCATGACATTTTTATAAATAATAACATCTATTCCTGAACTATTTATTTCTTTTCGTTCAGCTTCCCGTTTCTATACACAAACGATAGATTTACGTAGTCTAAGTTTACAGTGTGCTTCTTGGTAATGATGATAACGTTTGTTTCAAATATACCCCTAAAATCTTGCTTGCTTATTCTCCCTAAGTAAATGTTAAGAGGAAAAGGAGTTTTAAATTTCCCTCAAAACTCCTATTTTATTTTAACAACATGAAACATGTAAATGCATGTGGAGAATGCATGAAAAATAAAATTAATTCCACTTGTCTCTTACACAGGCTTTGCTGTAAGTTATAGATCTTGGGAAAGTTTTTTTTTTTAATTCTTTGTGTTACATAAAGACTGCATCAACATTCATAATTTTTATATCTCCTTCAGAAATTTGTTTCTAAGATTATCCCTGAGTTATTAATATTTTATTGATATCATGAATGGGACTTATTCTTTTAATTCTATTTCTAGCTTAAAATTAAATGTAATACATTTTCGGACATAATTTTTTATTTCATATAACACTGCCTAGAATGTATTCCTCATGTTTTGTTTCACATCACTGGTCCATGTGAACCCTTCAAATAAGTTAAAATTAATGATGGTAGTCGGAATCTGTATCTTACTATAGGTTTTCACCAGTTAGAGGAAGCTCAATGTTGAGGGACTAGAGGGAGGGCTCTGTGAGCAAGCTTCACACTATCGAAGTGTGAGGACCTAAGTTTGGATCCTCACACATATCTAACTCCAGTGCCCTATGAAAAGTTGTAAATCAGAGTGAGGAGAGTCTCCAGAACTCTGGATTCACACAGGGCAGCTCGCCTGGCATATGCAGCAGCCAACAAGGACAGCAAGTCTCAAATAAGGCAGATAATGAAGAGTGAAAGCCAACAATTGTCTTCATCATCCATAAGTGCACTGTGCCACAACCATATCCCCACACTCACATGGATGCACACTTGTGCATACATGTATGCACACTCCTGCACACACAAAAAACAATCTGATTGTTGGTTTAAACTAAAGACATAGTCAAGGATTATTCCTCTCTTCACTTTAGGTCATGAATAACGACTACAGAAAACTTTAATATCTCTTCTAGCTCCTCTAGATATGAACTTATCGTTTCCTTCCAATGCTCCAGCTTGTTCTTCTCTATGAATAGACAACATGCTTTTTATCCAGTGAGTAAGCTCCTCCTGGTTGTGGTGAATTCTTTCTTACTTCAATCCAGTGTTGGACTTACAACCCAAGAATGTAAACAAACTATTGTAATGCTTTCTTAAACCCTCATCTTCCTTTATCTCAAACTCAAAATCCCTTATTTATGCTGTTCCTCCTAGGCTAACTGTGTTGAGTTAGGTCTCAACATTTATTGGTCATGACTGTTATATCCAAAGTAGCTTATATGTTCTCTGGTGGTCCAATGGCTCACTAATGATTGGCATAAAATAACAATGTAGATTTTTCATCCAATAAGAAGCCTACCTGGAGCCTTCTATGTGTCTGTGTTCTAACTAAGCTTCAACATGGCATGGCATGTCTTTACTGTTCATATTCTACCAACAGCTAGGAATCCCTCTGCTCTCAGACTAATCACAACAACCTGCATAGCTAAGATTTTCTTTTTTCCTAAGAATGCTCTTAATAAACATTGAGATTGAACATGCAGGAGTTTTCACTATCTGGTTATTGTGACTAAATAAATCCTGTTATTTAAGTTTAAGGTTAACAGCCTGAGTGTACATTAGTGGTGGGGTCACACTCCACTAGGAGAGCTCTTACAAGCTAACTCATTACTCCACATTGTGTAGTCAAGTAGCCCACCCTTGTCTGGGTTAAAAATCAGTTATGTTCATCTTCATGGCAATGTCTAGGTTATTTTCATTTTTCCATATGTTTCTGAGACAGACCTTTCTATACAGCCCTGGCCAGCCTAAACCTCCATATATAGACCAGGTTGGTCTCACACCTACGTTTTTTGCCCTTGCTTCTACCTCTTTAGTGCTGGGACCACAGGTAAATACCACCTGTTACGGTATTTGCTTTTTAAAAATTTGAATAGCAAATACCTTGTTACTTGATAATTTAAAACCATCAGTGTTTTCATCTGAATCATAACTATCATAACGGAATTTTTATATCTGTTAAAGAGAATCTCCAGTGTGACTCCAATAAGTGATATAGCATACTAATTGTTTCACCTGCATACTCAGGGTTCAAGAGCATCCATGAGACTACTTGTTGCACTTCTGTTGGATACATCCGACAAGCTGGGCACTGCTGTGGGCTTTGGGGATGTTTGAACCTTCCTGTACTAAGGCTCTCGTTCATCCATTGTTTCATTGAACCCACTGCTGTAGTTGTTACTACTGAATCACATTGGAGACAAGCCTAGCCATACAGAAGAAAGGTCCTCCTCTAGAAATTAACAGTTTAGAAATTAGAAATTAAATTAGCAGTTTGACTCTTCTATGGCCCTTTAAATTTTCTAGTTGTGTTTTAAACAGATGGATGTGAACTTGCCCTGCTAAAATAATTAACTTAAACCATGTAGTATTCACTTTATGTCAGTGTCTACATGGACACAGTCAATAGCTGAAAAGCAGCTTGAAATAGTTTTCATGCCATGTATCCTATAAAAGATGGAGGAAGGACAAGGGAGGGTGGGGAAGGGAATATGAAGGAAGGAGAAAGATAAAAATGTTTGTGTGCAGAGATAGATATTTGAGCCTTCTTAGGTCATCATATGTTCTTGTTTATTTAACACAACACAGTCTTCCAAAAGGGAGTTTGCCACAGATGCTCAACTTCTCTGATAATTAAATAAATGCAAATTAAAACAAGTATGATATTAGATACATAGCAAAAAAAAAAATTGTAAAGCTTCTAAATTATCCAATTTTGATCAAGGTCAGGCAAGCAGGCTATTTCCCAACTGGCAGAAAAGCAATTGGTACATTTGGGCTGTGAAGTTTAACAATGACTATCAAAAGCAAAATTTCACTCAGTGTTTTTATTTCTAGAAACACTGTTTTCTGGAAATTCTCACGCAAATGTCAAAATGTTCATTGTGGGTTTGTCACCAAAGAAAGGGCTCAAAGATTATCCAAATGCCTAGCAGTTGGAAAAGGACTGAAATAAGACATGGGCAAATAACAACATGTCACACCGTTCTTTAAAATAAGAAAGACCAAGGTGTTTTCCATATGTGGAAATGTGAATGTGTGTCAGCTGAAGAACAGCGGGATGGCTTCACAGATTAAAGATGGCTCCTTGGCACCAAAGATTTTCACCCTGGAACCCAGGGTGAAAGGAGAGAACTGGTTTCCCCAAATTGTCCTCTGCCTCCTGGCATTCCCCACACATGAGGGCACGTGTGTGCTCTCAGATTTATACATGCATACACAGTACGTGCACGAAGTTAAAAGGAATTAAAAATAAGCATCATTACTTAAGTCTGCCGCATAGTTTCATTTATGTAGAAGAAGTTTGGAGATATAGAAAATCCTCAGAAAGCTATACAAGAAATTGTGAAAACATGTGACCTGGCTGGGTACAGTGACAGGTGAGAGTGGTCTGGGGCAAAAGAAAAACAGGTGGTGATTTTCTTCTGTGCGTTCACTCGTAGTTGGATGATTTCTTCTGAAGTTAATGATTTAAGCTGTCTCACCCACTAGTCTTTTTTTCAAATGGAGGAGGACAATTTCCCACCGTCGGGTCTGATGTCTGAGCATCCGTTTTAGCTATGCGCACTGTTCTCTGTGCTGTAAGGAAGGTTTCCTGGCATGGCATCTGAAGCGGACAGATGCTTTCCGAACTCTGCCAGCCGATGACACATTAGCATCTCAGAATCAGTGTAAAACTGTGGCTTCCAAAGGCAACTTCGTATGCTGCTCAGCCACAGAATGGGATAAAGGAAGCAGTGACAAGGTTTCAGGTCAGTCTATTAACTTAAATTGTAGGAGGTTTCGCAACACATTTCCAGAACAGTTCTCTTCTTTACTGATTATTAGTGTTTAGGAGAAGCAGGTACATCTTCTTCCTCTGTCCTTTGAACATTATTACCACTTAACACCGCAACCTCCACCTGGTCCACAGCACAGTGCAGTGTGGTCAGTTCTATGGATGCTGCTTGTAGTCTGGCTGGCCATCTTTGATAAATATATAAAAAGTGGCAGTGTTCCCTCCCTTTGTTCTTCCATAAACCTGAAGAGAATGCTTAAATTTCATCAATACTATTTCTACATATTCTTTTATTATGTGGCCATATAAAAGTGATAGTCCTATAAATTTATTTAAAACCCACTCTTTTTCCTTAGAGGGGTACATCTTTGGGGGCTTGGGTGAATACTGGAAAAATCATAAAGCTGTGTCAATATAAGTCTAGCGCAAAAAAAAAAAA
>JADRCC010163293.1:0-14605 GCA_019843855.1 Hylomyscus alleni
GGTGCCAGCCCCATACCACAACCTTTTATGTTGGCCAGTATGGGGGGGTACACGTGTGTGTGTGCTATGTGTGCATTCTTTTCAATTAAGGTTTGCTCTTCCAGAATGACTCTGGCTTGGATCAAGTTGACATAAAACTAGCCATCACAGTGGCCAACTCATCAAAGGTGCCAAAAATTTATACTGGGAAGGATAGTTTCAAATAATACCCCCAAAATTGGATATACACATGTAAATGTCTGAAATTGCACTTTTGTCTAATACCATACACACACACACACACAAAGAACTCAAAATGGATTTAAGACCTGGGATTGTAAAACCCCTTGAAGAGAATTTATGATGAAAACTCTTTGGCAATATTTAAATTTTTAAAAATTATACTCAAAGCTTAGACTGAAAAAGCAAAACTAAATAGAAGGGACGGCATCAAAAGTCCCTTGTGTATGAAAAGCTACTGCACCACAGAGGACATGCAGCAAACCATGCCAGCAGTTATGAATTAGGATGAGACATTCGTGAGCCGGAAGAGGGGCCAACAGAAAAATTTCATACTCAACTGTCCGAGCTTAGTATCATCAGAGTGATAAGACATTTTCCCAAAGGAGATAAAAAGATGTTCAAAAGATTCCAAAAGTGCGCTCAGCATCCCGAATCCTCAGGGAGATGCTGGCTCACACCACGGTGAGGTGTCACTTCAAACCTACCAGATGGCTGCTACTAGAAGGACAGGTGGTAAGCAGGTGTGAGTGTGAGGAGAGAGGGAACCACTCTGTGGCTGCTCTTGGTGGAAAGGAGCAGTGCTGTGGCCAGCAGCCATTGTGAAAACAGCATAGGAGTTTCCTAAGAAAATCAGAGTAACCTTATTGTCTGCTGATGTCTCTTCTGGGCACGTACTCCAAACAGTGAGATCAGCATGGCAGGGACCTGTGTGCAGTTTAATGTTCATTATCCACAGTAGCCAAGCTATAAAAACGATCTTAGTGTCCATGAATAGATTAAAAAAAAAAACCATGGTATAAAATTGCAGAATGCTATTCGGTCCTTTTAAAAGAGACCCTTTGTATATATAATGTTTAAGTTTTAAATTCAGCATACCCGTCTCCCAAACAACATTTCTTTAAAAATTTCAAAATTTGTTTTAACTTTATGTATATGTCTGTGGATATGTATGTGCACCATGTGCATGCTTGGTGCTTTCACAAGGGTCATGTTAGAGGGTGTTAGAGCCCTCTGGAACTGGAACTTATAAGTAGTTGTGAGTGGCCACGTGGGTGCTGGAAACCAAACCTGGGCCCTCTGTAAGAGGACGAAATGCTCTTGTCCACTGAGCCATCTTTCCAGCTCCTATCATTTCTTTATTGTGATAGGTTTTTTTGAATACTCACAAACGCCTTTTCCTAATCCATAATTGCCTGGACGGAACATGTAGCTTCTCATTACCTGTAGCTACTCTACTGCATGGTAGCATTCTAGAGTATCTTGCTCATACCTGTGTTGATCAACCTTTCTCTCTGCTCCCCGTCTTCTCTCCCAAGCGCCTCTCTACCGCCATTCTGTTTTCAATTTCCAGTCAGTCAACTTTTTCAGTTTCCATGTAAGAGCATGTATCATATAATGTTATAGGAATATACTATGAAAATAGGTAAAATTCATCTCTGTTATACAAGTCAGGACTGTATTTTATTTGGTGACATGAGACTTCTGGTGGCTTGCTGAATGTGTTGTTTCTTTGTATAGGTGTCACATATGTGAGTGCACTGCCTAAATAAACCCCAGTCTGTATAGTTAAGATATAGAGCTAGATGTGCCCAAATGTGTGTTTCAATAAAAACAGGACAGAATAAAACAACAAATGAGAAAGATCCTGGCATATTCTGTATTATGTAAAGCGGCATGCCCAAGTCCCTGAGATCACTCTTCAGTACCACAAAAACAACAGAAGCTGAGCAGTACTTACTGTGCAACAAGAAGCCCCAAGCACCCATATAAAAGCCAGGGACGATGGCATGTGCTGTATGTAATTCCAGCATTGGGGAGTAGAGATAGGCAGCTCCCAGGAGTTCACTTGTCCCCCAAAAGCCTGATCTGTTTCAGGCTTAGTGAGAAATAGCATCTGAAAACACTAAGGGAGCGAACCATGGGGAGGAGGCTTTCTCTGACTCTGCATGCATGTGTATGTATACACACTACTCTCCCATATAGATAAAGGAACATACAATATAAACAAGCATAAAATGTACAAAAATAAAAATGCTCACAACAAAATAAACCCTACGAAATTGGGAAATTTTGAGAAACAAGAGTCTCATTGAAGGTAAAAAGAGCACTCAACAAAGTAAACATGTGGCTTCTCTTAAATTGTTATCATTATTATTAAGACTAAATTTAAAATAACCTTGAGATAGGGTCTCTCTATGTAGCCCTGACTATAGTCTATCAGGCTTGGAGGCCTGCCTCTCCGGAATGCTAGAGTCAAAGGCACGCCCCACCACGCTCAGCTTGTTATTGCTGCTTCGAGGCAAAGTTTTCCTCTGTAGCCCAGGCTGCTCTTGAACTTGATTTATCCTGCCTCTGCCTCCTAAGTGGGAGTGCTATCCACCAGAGCTGCATTTCCTCAGACTCACTCTCAATGTGGTTTCCAACTTTCTAGCCTCAACCAAGAGACTGCCTGAGAAGGGAAACAATATCTCACAGTCAGTAATTAATAGTTGACTATTGCCATTTTTAAAATTGAACAGTTTTAGGACTTAGGTATATAATTTGTTTGAACTTATTATCTCTAGTTAAATGTCAAATTTTATATCTAATGGTAATTGCATGGTTAAAAAAATGCAGCACCAAATTACAGTTTCCTTGACTTACGTGGCTGTGGCAGTCAGACTTTTGTATGAAGAGACATTTAGTTGTTTTTCTGAAACTCTACTTTTCTACACTTAGATTGTAACCTCCAATAGATGGCTGAGAGCATTTCAATTTTAATGTGGCTTTGTGGGAGAAGTGACCTTCTAAATCCCATAGGGTTTCAAGGACTTGCTTCCAATAGAAGAATTATAACTATCTAGTCCTAGTAAAGAGTGCAGAAGGAAGGTGGAGGGCCCTGATTTGTAAAGGCAGATATAGATGCTGAGATAAGAATTCACACACAGGCGTGACCTTGGCATTCTCACTGAGTTTCAGTAGAACTCTAATTATTTAGATTCTCTGTTCTCTGTCTTTGTCCACATATGACTTTGTCCTTGTGTGAAACAAAAACAAACATGCTCTAATTTGAGGATCTTTCATTTTTAATGTAAAATAATGTTATACATTTTTGGAACATATTTTTGTAGAAAAGAATTACCTGAGAGAACAATTTCTCTGTAATTAAGAGACATTACTAACTTTTCTGAGAGTCAGTTAACAGCTGAAAAGGCTTGCACCGAAACAAACAAGTACTTCTAAATCAATGCCATTTCAAGTGGGGTCTGTCCCAGCAGCCAAATGAAAGAGGCTAACCCAGTTTATTCAGTTTCTTTGGGACTCTTCACCCAGGCTGTTCCTGATTCTATTGCCACACAGTAGATGGATCAATAGAGAGAACTGAGCATTGGTAATTGCTGGTGCGGTGGTCTGTCCCTGTTGTATTTCATGGACCTCTTTGGTGCAGGAAGGAAATCATGGAGCTGTTTTTAAAGCAGTTACCCCTCAGTAGTTCCCAAACCACTTGCTGAACCAAGCAGACTTAGATGTGGAGCCCTTGTTCCCTGACCCAGCTCACTCTTCTAATCCATGGGGCACAGAGTTCATGCACTCATCAAACTGGACCCTGTAATGGTTGACTTGTTTGTTAATTTATCAGGACCTAGAAACACCTAAGAAACTTCTGGGCATGCCTGTCTGGAATTCCTAGATTGGTTGAAGTGGGAAAGACCTAAGTGTAGATGGCACTAAACAGAGCCCTCCACTGAATGGGAAGAATAGCTGAGCACCCACATTCCTCTCCTTTTCCTTCCTCCTTTGTGGATGCTCTGTGACCAGCTGCCTCAGGCTCCATCTCCCATGACTTCCCCGTACACTCAAACCATGAGCCAACATATATCTTCCTTACCTAAGTTGCTTTTTCAGTTAAGTCCCAACTAAGGAGAAAAGTAACTAATACAGACCTATCCCTGGTTATCAGTCCTGCTGTCCTGTCTGCCTCTGTCCTGTAAGATTGTAACACTTCTCTCCTTTCCTTGGAAGGTCCCCCACTTCCACTCTCCTGGGCCATCCCTGACTGGCTCTTCAGGGAGTCGTCCTCTGACTCTAGAGCTCTGTGCCATTTCATTTCATTCACCCATTTGTTCTATTTGTTCTATTTTTGCCTTGTTTAATTAGTTGTTTGTGTAGTTGGTTCAAATGTGTTCTTCCAAAAAGGTATTTTCACGATCTGGCCCCTATTCTTTTTGACATTCTCTGGGAATAATAGTCTTTGCAAACGTTGTGAGGATGAGGTCATATAGAATTAGGGTGGTGAGCTAGCTAGTCTTATGGCAACTTGACATAAGCTGGAGTAATCTGAAAGAATCTCAATTGAGAAAATGCCTCCATAAGAGCTGGTTATTGGGCATTTTCTTATTTAGTGATTGATGGGGGGAGGGACCAACCCATTGTGAGTGTTGCCACCTCTGGGCTGGTGGTCCTAGGTTCTATAAGAAAGTAGGCCTAGCAAGCCATAAGGAGCAAGCCAGTAAATGGCACCCCTTCATGGCCTCTTTATCAGCTCCTTCCTCCAGCTTCATGCCATGTTTGAGTTCCTGTCCTGACTTCTTTGATGATGCACAGTGCTGTAGAACTGTAAGTCAAATAGACCTTTTCCTCCCCAAGTTGATTTGGTCATGGTGTTTCATCACAGCAGTAGAAACCCTAACTAAGACAGGTGGACTCTGGTCCAATGACTGGTGTTCTCAAAAAAGAGAGAGGTTTGGCCCCAGACACAGTGGTGAAGGACACAGGCAAGTGACTGGACTGTTGCAGCCCTACTGATGGGATGTCATGGATGCTGGTAATGCTGACTACTGAGAAGCTGGACAGGAGTCCCAGCTCCTGCAGAAGCTCATGACCCTACAACATCTGAAGAACAGATTTCTAACCTCTAGAACTATAAGCATAAAGTTCCATTGTTTCAAGACACTTTGGTATTTTTTAAGGTCAACCACCTTGACTCTTCTACAGACTTAATGCTAGTTCATTAAAAGTTTAGGCTATTATAAATAAGGCTGCTATGAACATAGTAGAACACATGTCCTTATTACATGTTGGAGCATCTTCTGGGTAAATACCCAGGAGTGGTATAGAATACTATGTCCAATTTTCTGAGGAACCACCAGACTGATTTCCAGAGTGGTTGTACCCACTTGCAATCCTACCAGCAATGGAGGAGTGTTTCTCTTTCTCTACAACCTCTCCAGCATCTGCTGTCACTTGAGTTTTTGATCTTAGCCATTCTGACTGGTGTGAGGTGGAATCTCAGGGTTTTGATTTGCATTTCCCTGATCACTAAGTATTGAACATTTCTTTGGTACTTCTCAACTATTCAAGTTTCCTCAGTTGAGAATTCTGTTTAGCTCTGCTCCTCATTTTTTATAGGGTTATTTGGTTCTCTGGAGTCTAACTTCTTGAGTTCTTTATATATATTGGGTATTAGCCCTCTGTCAGATTTAGGGTTGGTAAAGATCTTTTCCCAATCTGTTGGTTGCCTTTTTGTCCTATTGACAGTGTCCTTTGCCTTACAGCTTTGCAATTTTATGAGGACCCTCCCACTTGTCGATTCTTGATTTTAGCCCATAAGCCATTGGTGTTCTGTTCAGGAAATTTCCCCTGGTGCCCATGTGTTGGAGATTTTTCCCCACTTTCTCTTCTATTAGATTCAGTGTTTCTGGTTTTATTTGGAGGTCCTTGATCCACTTGAGCTTTGTACAGAGAGATAAGAATGGATCAATTTACATTCTTCTACATGTTGACTGCCACCTAGTGAGAATCATTTGCAAATGCTTTGAGGCCAATTTCAGAAATACCGAAAGAATTTAGAACTATGGAGCATATACCACACAAGCACTAGGACCTAGAAAGAGACCTTGTCCCTGAGTAATGGGAATCCTGAAAGGTGCTGCTGAAGAAAGGCTCAGACATAAAAAGAACCTTCTCCCTGCCTTACATCATGGTATTCACCTGCCTCAGTGGCAGAACCTAACCAGAAATCAGTGATCACCAGAACCTGGATGGTGTCAAACAGTGGATGTTGATTACTTGATATTAGTTTCAGCCTTCCCTTTGTTGAGGGGCAGTTGGTTCTCCATAGTTGTGGGGTGTAGAGCATCTGCTTCTCTTTGTGCTGAGTTTGATTTTTACATTTGCCACTCTGCTTTATCTTTTCCAATTTGACTAGTTATCACAGTCTAGGATATTTCCAAGCAAACTGACTTTATAGATTTAAAGGCAATACAGTATTTCATTAAAGTTTAAACTCTTGCCATTTTAAATTAAATTTCAAAATATAAAATATTTATTTAATAAAAAAGAGTTTGGGCTATATTCTCATTGCTATCTCATTTCAGCTTTTGACTAAAGAAATAAATTCATGGTTAGTGAAGCAGTAAAACTACTCTTTATGTTGAGTAAAACTGACTCTTAATAGGCATGCAGTTTTTATAAGAGTACAGTCTGTGACTTCTACAGTCATTTTATTCTAAGAATAATAACAACAAAAAGCACACAATGCTCATTTTAAAGACAAGAAATACAAGATGGGCGGATACACCCTTTATCTGATAATTCAGAGGTTTAACTGCCTACAGGTGTCTACTTCTCTTTTCTAGAAGATACATGCATTATGGGGTTTCTGCCAGGTTTTAAAGTAGACATGAAATCTGGACTGAAGCAGGTGTCCTTGGACACAAGTAACTGATAATGAAGTACGAGATCTCTGACTGTTGGCACCAGGGCCCTCATCTGAGTCACTCAGTCCAATGTTAAAGCAAGAGTGGTCTTCGGAGCTTCTCTGGCCTCTTTACCTCTCTTTAAAGTCAGCACGAGGGGCTGGTGTGATGGCTCAGCGGGTAAGAGCACTGACTGCTCTTCCGAAGGTCCTGAGTTTGGATCCCAGCAACCACATGGTGGCTCACAACCACCCATAATGAGATCTGACGCCCTCTTCTGGTGCGTCGGAAGACAGCTGCAGTAAATTTCAAGGGGGCGAGAGGGAGCGGAGTGAGCAGGGCCAGCAAAGGTCCTGAGTTCAACAGCACCCACACACATGATGACTCATGGCCATCTGTACAGCTACAATGTACTCATACACATAAAATAAATCTAAAAAAAAAAAATAAAGTCAGCACGATTTTTAAAAACTTGTCATTGATTCTCTGTGAGCTGTCCCAGTCTTGCTCATCACCCTGTCCCCTTGTATCCCCCTTCCGCCCTTGCAACCTGCCCCCCAAGATAAAAACTCTACAAAACAGAAAACATGTCATAGTGGGAGCTTTAGTGTATCATAGTATGTCCTCCCAAGTACTGGGATTAAAGGCGCATGCCACTACCACTGGCTAGGTATTACCTTTTAATCACATAGTTTACACATAATAATTAACATCTAAGAAAATTCAGCTTAGGAAAAATTTTTGTGGAAACTTGGAACACATTATAAGCAACGGAATAAACTTAAAACAGCATTATATTCCTTTAACTTTTAAATCCAACTTATTTTTATTTTTAAAAAGTATTAGGTAAATGGATTTCATGATGGATTGTTATAGGTGTATGTCAGACATTGTTCATGTTCATCTGTTCCCTGTCTCTTCTTCCCAACTCCTGTGGGGCCTCTCCAGTCCAGATAGTCTCATATCTACTGCTTTCCTGTCTCATACCATAGTCACATAAACACACACATGCATGCACGCATGCACACATGCACCATATATGTGGAATCCAGGCTCTGCACAAAGAAAACAGTGTGAACAGTTTTCCTCATTACACTCACCTATTGCTCCCTCCTTTTATTTTAGTTTGCTTGCTTTCTTCCTTTTTCTCTCTACCCGTTCTGCCCTCCCCCTCCCTCTCTGTAGTAAGAAGGCTTATACCTCTCTATAATTATACAGCATACTTTTTAAGGGGCTGAGGGAGACAAATGGTGGGTTAACTGCTGTGTAAATAGGAGGACCCAGTTTCGGTTCTCTGGCACCCACATACAAGTGACACCATAGGCAGTCCCTGTGGTCCCAGTGCTGGAAAGGCAGCCAAGGGTTCCCCAAGCGTTCAGCTCCTCAGTTCACTGAGGCTGCCTCAGAATCTAAGGTAAAGAATGAAAGAGGAAGATCTTCAATTTCCACCTCTGGTCTCCATTCAAATGCTCATACATATGTATACATCTCTTTAGAGCTATACACACATACACATGAACGTGTATGTATACACATAAACACATGTACACATGGCAAAAGCATAATTAAATATTAAGAAGACATAAGTTCTCATTAAAATTATAAGCACAAATAGAAAAGATACTGATTTTATGAAATAGTCAAGTTTATTTAAATATTTTTCTCAGAAAGGGTGTGGTGGCACCCTTCTGAAACTTTAACAGAGGCAAAAAGATTGTCACAAGTTCAAATCCAGCCTGATGTATGTAGTGAGCTTCAGGCCAGCAGAGCCTCATAGTGAGACCTTCCGCAGCCGCAGCAACAGCAGCAGCAGCAAGAACAAGTTTCAGTAAGCGCTTAGATATAAGGTCTGTGAGGCCAGCTACTTGGTGCCGCAGTCTGCATTGCCAGCTTCTAGTCTCTTACATGATAGGCATACTACACATTTATGTAAAAGTATGTAAATATCTTGTAGGTTGGAAAATACAATAACATACAGAAATACATCCAGGATATATTTTATTCTTGGGCACAGTAACTCCAGTTTAGGAGAATATATGTCAAAAATACAGTGCTCAAACTTTAGCTTGATGCTGGTTTGTGAATCTTGAAAGGCATTTGTAAGGAAAGAATATGACAGATCTGCAGCGTCCTTATGTCCAGTGGATCTGCAGCTTGCTTTGCTTTGCTTGTTGGAAGACTGACAATCTTGCCATGTGCTGTTTGCTTGTTAAGCCTTCATTGGGCTTCAGTGTCAGTTGCCAATGGTGCTGCTGCCATATTCAAGGGGCCACAGCTGCTCCCCAGCCTCCATTCTCGGAGCTGCTTGAGCCCTTAGCACCAGTGTGCTTTCTTTCCCATTCTTTTCCTGAGGAGCCTTGAGAAGGACCTCGTATGTGGGTGCAGCACCAGGATAGTGTCCTCCCAGTTAATGTTGGTTTGTGGCACATTGGATTTGAGTCAGACCTCAGGAGGTACAGCCGCGGGCAAGGTAGGCACACAAGCAGCTTGCGTCCACTGTCCCCACAGCCCTGCTCCATGGCTATTCAGGGTATGTTGCTCCTCATAGTAGCGACCCCAGCTCTCGGTCAGGAAATATGAGATACAGAAAGAACAAACAGGAACTTTAAGAAAGAATTTAAATGGGATCATTATGCACAGCAAACAGCACTTGAAAAAGCAGACAGGCCCGAGGGACATTCTGCCTTCTAATGTAAGCAAGGCTGCTGTTTGTATAAATCGCTTCCTATATATTAACATTTTCCTAGGAGGAATTTCTAAAACTTGTTTATTATGAACAAATAGAATATTTTTAAAGCCACTTTTTTGGGGGGGTATCATAGGACTCATTATAACCCCCTTAACAACTGGTCCATTGCTTGCTATCTTACAGATTGGTGGTACTGACTTCAGTAGTCATCACTAAATATTTATGCCTTAGACTATCTCTAGTTTCTTATGATTTTTGAGAGCCATTTAAGAACAACTGCAACTGAAGACCTCTGCCATTTTTCACTCCCTCTCCCTGTCCTCATCTGAAGTCCTTAGTCTCAGAAAGTTCTGATTGTAACAGAATTCTGTATTTTACAGTTCTGTTGCTGATGAAAATGCAGCTTGTTTTTCTTCTTATTTCTCCATTGCCTACCCCATTATGGCACATAGACTACGTAGAGTAAATTTTTTGGTTTAGTCATAGAATTGTACATTCATTCACTGGCTCACTTATTCTTCCTCACATAGATTCATGGAGTAAGCACAGTTCTAACTGTCTGCAGTGTGTCCCAGAAATACATGGCAGACTGCAGTGTGTGTGTGTATTGTGCAGAAATCTTGACTCCATGGGAAACAGGAGCTGGGACACTCACAAAGGCAGAGTTGCATATACTACTGTAACCCTGGCAAAGGCTGCCTGGAAATTAGAAATGAAATTCTGTAATAAGATATGAAAACCTAGATATTGTTAGTGATGCATGAATGTCACCAGAGTAGGACCACTCTGGCACACCATGCAGGGACTTGCCTTAACACTGGGTGGCAAATTGGTAGCTGTGGAAACTATAGTTTGTGTTTTAGTGTGCTCTGATTTTTGTCAGGAAGCCTAATCAAACATCTTTGAAAATTCAAATGACCTTGGATAACATTTGCCCATTAAAAAAAATCACAGCTTAGTAAAATAGTGTTTTCCAAAAGCAACAACACACTGAGATGAGAAAGTAAGTTAATGTTGACTCTCCCTCACTGGAGGAGCTCACTCACACTCATTGACAGGAGGGAAGAGGTAGAGAAACAGGTAATTAAGATCTATACTGAGATGTGACATAGATGTATCCAAGGAACAATGTGAGCCTTTTAATTAGTCTACTAATAATTTTTAAAACAAAATTCCCATACCAACAGAAGGAGGGAATTGGAAAGAATAATTTTATTATTCTGACTAGGATTAAAGGTACCACAGAAGCCACGTATGGTGACACATACCTGTGACTCCAGCATTGAAGAGGCTGAGGCAGGAGGATTGTGAGCTCAGTGCTAGATCAGACTAAATAGACCCTGACCAAGTAATTAAAAATACACAAATCCGCCGGGCGGTGGTGGCGCACGCCTTTAATCCCAGCACTTGGGAGGCAGAGGCAGGCGGATTTCTGAGTTCGAGGCCAGCCTGGTCTACAGAGTAAGTTCCAGGACAGCCAGGGCTATACAGAGAAACCCTGTCTTGAAAAACCAAAAAAATAAAAAAATTAAAAAAAATACACAAATCCACTTGTTTGAATAATATGGCTTTAAAAATTAAAACTTTTTACTTTACATTTAAAGTCTTTTTCTGCTGTAGTGAAATGATATGCATTTTATAGTTTTGTTATCTGAATAGACTTTGATATTCTAATGTAGAGTTCTGGAAAATGGGACCAGAGATACAGTTCTTGTTGGCTATTCATGCCACTCAAGAGAAGTCATGGACTTCCTTCATAAACTTTGTATATTTTGTAAACTTTATTAAACCCTCAAGGCAGGAAAATGGCCACACTCCATTTTCCAGATCTCCCTGTCTTAATTACTTTCCAGACTCTCGCAACAGTCACAAACGTTATTTGCAGCCCCTCTGTAGGACCCTCCCCAGATGATGCTAATTTTAGGTGAAAAGTCTGAACAAAAGTTCATTCATGAACTTACCACAGAAATCCACCATCCTTGAGCAGGGAACCCACAATCTCTGAGCTCTCCAAACCTCAGGATTTGAAATCCCACCAATCATCTTCATGGAAATCTCTGCCCTAGAAAGCTTTGCTACTCCTCCCTCCCCCAAAAAGCCCTATTATAAAGGCTGTGTTGGCTTAGTTCCCTGCTGTCTGCTCCGTCCTGGGAGCAGAGGCAGCCACTCCTGGATTCTCTCTTCACATCTTAGACCCTCTAATAAATCTCTTTTATGAGATTTGCTGCTTGGTGTGACTGTCATCAGAAGCAGCTAAGAAGCAATGAAGAGAAGAAGGGAAGCTGGAAGAGTGGAGCAGGGCTGAGGCCCCTCAGCTCAGCGGGAGACCCTCCCCAGAGCTGTGTGCTTCCTGAGCTCCTGTGCCTCAGGATGCCACTCCACTGGGACACTGTCACTCCCCAGAGCTGTGTGCTTCCTGAGCTCCTGTGCCTCAGGATGGCGCTCCACTGGGACACTGTCACTCCCCAGAGCTGTGTGGCTCCTGTGTCTCAGGATGCCTTTCCACTGGGATACCTTCTTCCCTCCAAGCTGTGTGGTTCCTGGGCTTCCGAGTCCCAGGACACCTTCCCAGCTGAGCAGGAAGGCCAACAGTTCTGCCCTGGATTCCATACCCAGCACCAAAAAGAAAGAACCAAACCACAACAATAGAAATCCGAAGTCTTCAAATATAAAATGACTTTTCTGAGAGATATTTTCAAGTAATATCTCTTAAGTATCTGTGAGAACTGTGAGAAGTGCCTCACGTCTCAGTTCCCAAGGTATTATATAGACCTCACATTGCAGAGAGTAGGAATAGCAATGACACCAAACATGAAATTAGTTGTGAACTACAAATAGTAATTTGGGGTTGTTTTTAATATCAACATTAATATACACCTTCACAGTTATAATGCTTGTGCCATCTGCAACTTTTGTCTTTCCATCATTCCATCACATTTCACGTTCTAGAAACACCAGTGCTTGTAGGGCCCCTAGGAGCGGCATTTCCCGCTTCCGACTCACGCTCTGCTTTTGATTACTTTTTCCTAGCTTTGCCCTTCTGTCATCTTTCAACTCAGGTTTCACCTTATTCTCGGAAGCCTCCTCTACCTCTGACATCTTGGGTTACCTTCTCTTCCACAGCACCGTGGTCCTTCTTTCTGTCTTCTGTACTTGGTTATGGTTCACGACCTCACTTGAGGCGGGCATTTAAACAATCCGATTTCTTCTTTGGAGCAATACCCTGCCATGTTTAACTGTATGTAGTTTTGTTGAATGAATAAATAGGATTCCTTTACTACAATCATTTTTTTCCTGTGTAAGCATTGACATTTTTTGTTATGTTTGGGCAGTGTGCATCAATTGTTAGATCTGAAACTTTTGCTTATTTTCATGATGGTTTTTATCGACTCAGGTAACCAACAAAGTTAGCACTGGTGGTTTTAGGGTCAGAGTTAGTCCTGGGGGTGTTAGGTTATAGAGGAAATACAAATAAACTTTAGGGAGATAAATTTCTCTATGTAATATATATTATGTATTTTTGTTAGTATACAAAATAATGAGCTTATGACATTTAAATTTTATTAATATTATCATGTACTATATATGATGTGTGTGGGCAGGATTATACACATACCATGGCACATGTGTGGAAGTCACAGGACAGCTTCATGAGTCATTTTCTTCTTTCACTTCTAAGGAGATTCTGAGAATCGAACTCAGGTCATCACACAAATGTTTTTTCACTGAGCCCCCTCACTAGCCTCATTATGACAATTTATGCATGTTAATCATTGTACCTTGCTTTTATTTGTGCCCCCATTGTCCTCTCCTATTTCTTTTCACCTGAAGTTCTTGGGATTCTCCTATTTAGGCTTCTTAGATTATTTACTCTTCTCTTAGAGTGCTGTGCCAGGGTTTGATGTTGACTTTCTTCTAAAAATGATTGATCTAAAAAAAAAAATTTCCCATGTTGTCAGCAGTGATGCAGTCAGCACATACAGTGATGCAGAAGTAGTTCATCAGTAATTTGAAGGAAAAGAACTGCATTCTAAGTTCCAGAATGTCAGCAGCAAGACCCTTCTCTCAAAGTCTAGAGCTCTGCAAGACTCCGACTCCCTGCGGTCCCTCCACATACTCCATGCAGATGAGACCTGGTTTCTAGGGGTGCTGGAAAGATAGGCGCATCCTATATATAACACTCAATGTGGGCATTTGATGCTCAGGGGCTTTAGGGGCCCCACAGCTGGTGAGAAACCTAATTGTAACTCATGGTTGGGCAGGACAAGAGATTTTGATTACCTTTCTTGCTTAAATAGCTTGACCTACCTTCTAAGGGCTTGTACTGTCTCTTCACTGTAACAGTTTTAGGTGCTGTTTTGTTTTAGGTCAAAACTGAAGGACATCCATATTTAAAATGATAAATCTGAAAATGCTAAAAATGGAGAACGATAAGAATTTTCATGCCTTATAGGCTGAGCTTGCCTCTTTTCCTGGATTGGCATGTGTAACTTTGTGGACTTATGATTTATTTCCAAATATTGCAATGTTTCACAGATGAGGGACCTTCAGAGAGAGAACTAGGGCCATCCATCTCCCTGGCAACCATTGTGGAGGTCATTGGCCTCCTGTTCTTTGTGGTACATTCATCAGCCTATAGTGTTCTTGTGTGATTTATTAGACTCTGGATCCTGGTTGAGGGTAAGGGATGGCTATAACAAGGGGCAGGGATGGAGCTTCCAGTGAAGTACTTGTCCAGAGCTAGTGAAACATGAGATACGGGTCAAGTCAGGAGCTGGGTATGTGTTGTTGTAAGTGGTACCTAATAACTCTATTAGGTGCTTAATATGACCCAGCCAGCCCCTCAGTAATTGAGACTGAGTCCTAATGATTTGCTGCACTCCCCAAGTTACTTCTGTTTAAGTCTCAACCAGGCTACTTTTGTTCCATTAGCCTATCATAAGGATGCACTTCTGGCCACGTGGTCATGTCCAGCTCAGCAAGGTGGCCTCTGCCTCTCAGTCTTTCTCCCCCCCCC